>JAJKFI010000023.1:10671254-10701419 GCA_029204185.1 Lerista edwardsae | reverse complement strand
ACACACACACACACACACACACACACACACACACACACACACACACAAGCTGAGCTGCTGCAGCCCGGCACCCCCTCCAGTTTCCTCCCTTTGCACAACCCATTGTGTTGGAAACTCCAGGGGCAAAAGCAAGCTCTGGTTTGACATGGTGGAACTACAGGTCGGTCTTATGATACTGAAGAGAAAAGGAAAAAAGTTAAGATACTCAGCTGGCAACAAATCTCGGACTTTTCAAAAAATTGCATGGCACCCATCTATGTTCATCGGTCTTTTTCTTTTTGTTGTTTTGTATGTACTTTGGCCACCTCATGAGAAGAGAGGACTCTTTAGAAAAGACCCTCGTGCTGGGAAAGATGGAAGGCCAAAGGAGAAGGGGGCGGCAGAGGAGGAGATGGTTAGATAGTGTCACCAAAGCGATGAACATGAAATTGGGTGAACTCCGGAAGCTAGTGGAGGACAGGGAGGCCTGGCGTGCTGTGGTCCAGGGGGTCGCGAAGAGTCGGACACGACTTAGCAACTGAACAACAACAACACATGTACATTGTTGAAAAACTTCACACCTTGGAACCTGCGAGTCATTTAGGCAAGCTTTAACTAGCTGCTTGGATCCTGGCCCATATCATGGGTGTTATTTTGGCATTTGTGGGGGTGACGCATATATTTTGGGCACACAACAGACCAGAGAATCAACGTCTTCTCTGAACCAAGATGAACAATACTTAGCTTTTGTATAGCGGTTTTTGAGCGTGCAAAGCATTTTGATGGAATCCTTTCCACAGCTTTAGGCAGTATTACTATCCCCATATTACAGATGGAAGGACTGAGGCCGAGAGTGAGTACCTTGTCTAAGACTGCCTGGTGGGTTTATAACAGAGGCAAGATTTGATTCTGGGAAGCCTGATAAGAGTTTCAGTCCATGCACACACCCAACTCTTAAGTTGGCCCAACGTCCATGTGTTTGTGGTTAACGGGCGTGATTTTTTTTTCTTTCCCCCACACAGTAATGCAGTTTGGGAAAGGAAAGTCTTGCTACTATCGGTTCTTGACGAAAGGGCAGCAATGGATCTGGTTGCAGACGCGGTATTTTATCACCTACCACCAGTGGAACTCCAAGCCTGAGTTTATTGTGTGTTCCCACAAGGTCGTCAGGTAAGGAAACGTCTCCCATTATTTATCTGCACCATCAACCGTGACGCTGTTGCTCAAATATTTGGCTGTGTGTATTGGCCCGTTCGAGCTCTCAATTATATAAAATGATTATGGTTGAGTATTTGGGGGGGGGGGAGAAATGTCACTGTGTTTTCATTAGTCATTTGTTTTGGCAGCCGGACCAGAAGCCTAGAAGCTGAATTGGCTGCTAATGTGACCAACGTTCTATTTTTTTTCCTCCTCCCAAACAACTTCAGCGATAGTTGAGGAAATGAAACTAGGCAGCATAGCAAGTAGTGACATTTTAATGATTTTCCCCCCTTTAAAATGAAAGCTTTAGATCTTTTCTAGCTGGTTTTGTATTATCTGTTCAGCTGCATGTCGTTTAGTTCAGTGGCCTTCAGCCTTTTTCGTGCCATGACTCCAGTAAACAAATAGCTCACCTCCATCCCCATCGCCGCACACCCCACCTGCCCTATGTTTCCCCCTATTTCTTTTGTCTTCACAACAACCCTGTGAGGTAGGCCTTCTGCCAGGGATGTCTCATGGTTGTGCAATTGCTGCAGTTCAAAGAACGCCAGTGGGTGTTCCAGGAGTGCCATTTTATTATGTCACAAAGTTTGCTCTTCCTGCTTGATTAACATAGGAACATAAGAACAGCCCTGCTGGATCAGGCCAAGGCCCATCTAGTCCAGCTTCCTGTATCTCACAGCGGCCCCACCAGGTACCCCAGGGAGGCATGAGACAACAAGATGCTTGGATCCTGGTGCCACTCCCTTGCACCCGGTACTCTCAAGTAGCCTACTACTAATGTAAGGAGGTTACAATCCACCATTGCCTATAGCCCACAATGGACTTTTCTTCCAGAAATCTGTCCAATCCCCTCTTAAAGGCATCAAAACCAGATGCCATCACCACCTCCTGTGGCAAAGAGTTCCACAGATTAACTACCCGCTGGGTAAAAAAGGACTTCCTTTTATCTGTTTTAACTCTCCCAACCCTCAGTTTTAGCGGATGCCCCCTGGTTCTGGTGTTTTGAGAGAGGGAAAAGAACATCCCTCTATCGACTCTATCCCTTCCATGCATAATTTTGTACGTCTCAATCATGTCCCCCCTCAGGCGCCTTTTTTCCAGGCTGAAGAGCCCCACACGCTGCAGTCTTTCTTCATAAGGTTTATGATTATGCTACCTTCAGCTTCCAGGTTAATGACGTCACTTCTGGTGGGTCCCGACATGAGAGCTACTCCCGGTTTAAAAAGTTTGAGAGCTACTGGTGGAGAGCCAGAACAGCCGTGGAGTTTAGAAATCATGGGGATCTGACTCCATCCTGCTGCCGGGTTCATGAGCATTTCTAGGAGATTCATCAGTGTAGGTCTCCAAGTGTAAAATATCAGAGCTTGGTTGCTCGGAAAATGCGCTTTGGCTGAACGCGTGGATTCTGCAGTGCAAATGAAAAACAACATGTGCATTTATTGCACCAACATCTTCCCATCCCTGATAGTCACTCTTTCTGTGCATTTTTTTTAACTCCAGTTACGCCGAGGTTCGAGCCGAAAGGAGGAGAGATCTTGGCCTCGAAGAGTCGTCCATTGAATTAGCATCTTCGTCCTTGAAGGTATTGTGTGCTGGGAAGCGTCTAAGAAATCTTTACAGCATGTCAAGAATTTTAGTGATCACAAAGTGATGTTTGGAGGAACACTGCCCAGAATGGGCAACCAGTCATTCCCCCCTCCTGTTTCCTTTTGTGCTCTTTTAAACCTGAAAGGATTTTAATTTTTAGGCTGTTGAGAGGTGCAGTAGATGCTTTTGTTATTCCACTGGTCTTTGTAAATCTCATTTCTATAACACCGAATTGGTAGTAGCTTCACCTACTTGCACTGTGGGGGATACATGTTCTTTTTTTTCCCTTTCCCACAAGGTAGGGTCTAGGCACACATTTCAGAATGCCTGAAGATATATTGTCGGTAGGTTGATTTGATGCAGCTCTATGGGCATGACCTGATATCTGCTGGGGTTCCGTTCCAGACCCAACCTTGGATACCAAAACCGTGGATACTTAAAAAAGACGCCTTTTTAAAGATAGGGGAACACTAGTGGTTTAGCTGCTACATGGTAAAAAAAAAAAGTGAGATGTATTTAATGGTCCCTTCTCTTTTTAATCCCCTGGACTGCAAGGAGATCCAATTGGTCCATCCTACAGGAAGTCAAGCCTGATTGCTCCCTGGAAGGACAAATCCTGAAGCTGAAGCTCCAATACTTTGGCCACCTCATGAGAAGAGAGGACTCTTTAGAAAAGACCCTCATGCTGGGAAAGATGGAAGGCAAAAGGAGAAGGGGGCGGCAGAGGAGGAGATGGTTAGACAGTGTCACCGAAGCGATGAACATGAAATTGGGTGAACTCCGGAAGCTAGTGGAGGACAGGGAGGCCTGGCGTGCTGTGGTCCAGGGGGTCGCGAAGAGTCGGACACGACTTAGCGACTGAACAACAACAACTCCTTTTAATAGGCATCCCAGTATCCGTGGTATCTGTGGATAACTGTAACCATGGATATCAAATCAATGGATACCAGGGCATGGTTACATATGCCATCAGCACATTGCTACATTTTTCCAAAACTGATACCAAAGTCTGCATGGCTTCTTTCTTTAATTTTAAAAAAGTGAGACATGCATAATATTTTGGCGTCACATTTGCGTGTTCTCTTTGAGCACACCCATGTGGCTCCTTTCTCAGAGTTTCACCAGGGCATGACTATACCATCAAGTGGGGACTTGCCTGGGGAATGAGCTGTCAATGGATCAAACCCCGCAGACGGTGTCTTGGTGTAACCTGCCCGTGGGCTGAATCCAAAACAAGCGAGTCATGACCGAGTCCCATTGAAATGAATGGGAATATCATGTTGAATACTCGGGAGGAAGAGAAGCCTGCCTTTCTCTCCTGCTTGTGGGGTCCGCAGAGGCAGCCACAACAGTGGTCTTCAACCTCCAATCAAGCAGTCAATCAATCAATCAATCACGTATGAGACTGGGGACCCCACTGTCAATCCCACCCCTCCCCCAGGACCCTTTCTGTCCACCCCCTGCTCCTGTAACACCTTCCCAGCACTGTTCACTGTAACCCAGTATTCTTATCAGAGAGAGCAGAAAACATTCCCACCAAGGCTGACAGTAGCGAAAGCTACTTTGGCACCATTGCTCAGCGCCAGAGCAGGATTGGGACACCATCTCCTGGTACCTGAAGCGGTGCACCAGACGACTCCCCCTTGACCTGGTGGTGCTCTGGGCCAGCAGTCTTCAATCTCTTTCATTCCCATAAGTTGCCACGACCCCAAAGTTTGGGGTCCTCAACCTGGTTTTCATTCCTGTAGGTTCGGGGTCTGTTGTTGTTGTTGTTGTTGTTGTTGTTGTTCAGTCACTAAGTCGTGTCCGACTCTTCGCGACCCCCTGAACCACAGCACGCCAGGCCTCCCTGTCCTCCACTGGCTTCCTGAGTTCGCCCAATTTCATGCTCATCGCTTCTGTGACACTCTCTAATCATCTCATCCTCTGCCGCCCCCTCCTCCTTTGGCCTTCCATCTTTCCCAGCATGAGGGTCTTTTCTCAAGAGTCCTCTCTTCTCATGAGGTGGCCAAAGTATTAGAGCTTCAGCTTCAGGATTTGTCCTTCCAGGGAGCAATCAGGCTTGACTTCCTGTAGGATGGACCGATTGGACCTCCTTGCAGTCCAGGGGACTCTCAAGAGTCTTCTCCAGCACCATAATTCAAAAGCATCTATAGGTTCGGGGTCTATTGGGGTCTCAAACCCAAGGTCGAAGAACACTGATACAGGATGCTGGACCAGATGGGCCTTCGGCCTGATCCGGCGGGGCTCTTCTTAAGTAATGGGACTGCAGTTAAGTCATGACCAATGTCAATAAACATTCCAGCTTTATACGTTGAGCCCCTTGGTAGCACTGAGCAATGGAAAGCATGGATTATGCACCTCTGCGCTGCCCCAGATGTGCAGCAAAATAACTTGAGGCCAGAACTGAAATTGGCAGCCATTCAAACGGCTACGTCAGCAGAGCTTTTATGCTGACTCACCAGTCCTAGTCAGACGAAGGTTGGAAGGGAAGGAACGAGTTATTGATCTGTTTTCCCTGGATCAGGGCTGTGGTGCGGTGCTGTGCAGTGAGCAGGCAGGACTGTGACCCCAGCAGCACTTTCCATTGCCTTTTTAAAATAATCAATACGGCATCGTCATGCCTACCCAGTTAATAGGGTCAACTCAGTTAACATAAAAAAAAAGCAAGCAAATGAATCTTTGCCAGTGTTTGAGGTAGTGAGTTGCTACGGTAATTTGGAGCTTCTATATAGCATGCTCCAGCTGAGGTTTTGAGCCTTTTCAAGCATTTAAAAGGAGTTTTGAGAAATGTAGCTGTTGGGATTTGCAAAATTAGTTACGTAATTGCACAGTTCCGTTGCTTTGTTAATCAACCATGTAGATCAGTGATTTTCAGCTAGTGTGCAGCAAATGGTCTACAAATGGCGGGAGGGTCATTTATTAGTAGGGCCATTGTGGGATGTGAGGCCCCCTCCCCAATCAGCCGTGTGCAATGCCTTGTCAATTGTCAACTGATGGTGTGCCCTGACACACCATCAGGTGTGTCACTAGCACTGTGTGCCGGGAGATGGAAAAGGTTGGATAGCCACCTTTTATCGTTGTGTTTAGTCCTAATGGGACTAAATGGGACGTGGTGGCGCAGCGGGTTAATCCGCTGCTGCTGGGCTTTCCGACCGGAAGGTTGGGAGTTCAAGACTGCGCGACGGAGTGAGCTCCCGTGGCTTGTCCCAGCTCCTGCCCACGTAGCAGTTGGAAAGCACCTAAATGCAAGTAGATAAATAGGGACCACTTGGGTGGGAAGGGAACGGCGTTATAGTCATGTCGGCCACATGACCACGGAAGCTTGTCCTCGGACAAAACGCCGGCTCTACAGGCTTAGAAACGGAGATGAGCACCGCCCCCTACAGTCGGTCACGACTAGACCATTTGGTCGTGGGGAAATCTTTACCATTTTTTAGTCCTAATTAAAAAAAATACTACCAGACTGCAGCCTTTGGACTTCTTTTTTCCCTAATGGATTGATGCCACTTCCTGGTTTTTGGACGCACAAAGAAATCACCTGCTGTTTCTGCAGCTGAAAGGTTGCCGTGGGTTATCAGGAGTGTTCTTGTGCTTTGTTCCAGTCTGAGTTGGCTCCTTGCCCTTAGCAATACCACATGCTTGTTTTCCAGAGTCACAACAGCTACATCGATATCCGGCAGTGCGTAACCAACCAAGAGGCCAGTCGGGAGAGGGTGTCCGTGTCGTCCCCTAGCTCCCGCCGATCATCGCACACCGCGCTTTCTGACTCTGCATGTAAGTACCCCAGGTGTCCTAGTTCCATTCCAGACGTTGGCCCAGGTGTTGGAAGCCATGCACGTCGGAACAGCCCTATCGTGTCTACCCGACGGGCCGCACCTGTGCACAAGCGCCAGTTTGGCTGTCCCCTACGTCGAATACATAACTGCAGTGACATCGACACATGCAGATGTAGCCAGAGAACAATCGCTGCACTATCGGAGTTGGCCAAGGACTTTGGTCCACCCTTCTCCCCTTCCAGTTTCCATGACCTGCTTCCGCCATCTTGTATTTCCCAGTAGGCAGTGGCTAGCTGGAGAGGATGAACCAAAGGCCTTAAGCCGGTCCCGATCCTTCTCTCGCTACTTGAGAGGGTCCTCATCATGGCACAGAGTGTGGCTTTGGCTGCTGATCTCCCCCCGCCCCAAGGGATTGCTTTGTCTGCTATGTCCTGCAAAAGGTGGGGGGGCGGATTCATGGAGGATTTTTTCTTTTCATGTCACCTGGAATGAGTCTGTGCCCCAAAATATGAAGATGCTCTGGGAAGGATATCAGGTTGTTTTTGGACTCCAGTTCTCCCTTGGCTAACACTGCCCCGGTCGGTGCTCTCCGTTGCAGCCACGTCGTCCCTACGGCACACAGACGCCAGCACTCCGACCAGACAGTCACTGCCACTGGGGCCACCGGACAAGACCCCTCTAAGGCTGGCCTCCAGCAGCAGCACGCAGGTGAGCCTCTGTGTCCACCCCAGGGTCTGTTTCCAAGGGAAGCAGGGAGGGAATTCCACCCCCCTTCGAAGCTGGGAGAAAGCACGGATGCTTCCGCACCATGGGTTACCATGGGTTACCTCCATTGCCACGACAGCTGGTCTATAGGAGCGTCCTCGGACTCACCTGACCTGCAAGAGCCTCAGATGGATAGACTCTGGGAGTGGCCGGAAATACGCATTTATTTTTACCATGAGTCATTTTGCTGCTCTGTGAACTACTCTTGTGGGAAAGCCATAATTAGATATTCTTAATAACGACAATTACATAAGGAGAAAATTGCTCCTGCCGGTTAGGCCGCATGCGATGGAACACTCTCCGTCCAAATTTGTTCCCTGCATGCTAGAAAACTAGCATGTTAGGCTAGGCTACAGACTTTTCCCTAACGTGCTAGCTTTCTATATGCGGTGGGTTTCAGTTATTAGTTTTAAGTATTGAAGAATATCTAGTCATGTTAGCCCCAACCTTCAGTCTGAAGAAGTCCAGTCCAGACACAGGTGACTGCCTCAGTTTGCTACAAAGTGGATGTTCGCAGGGAGAGCTAAACCTCATATTCGTCCTCAACTTATGAAATGCATCACTACTGAGTCCTGCCTTTCGGTCTGAAGTGGAACCTGGGACCAGCTGTGTGCAAGGCACAACACACTTGCCCCTCCTTTCCGCGAGCGTTTTATGATCCGCTGTTTTCCTTCACAGGGTATCATTACCCCGCAAACGCCCACCGAACATCTCGCGCAGCATCACATGACGCAGCCCACAGTTCCCGCCCAGCAAGCCGTTATGGTACGTACGCCCAACTGCAGAAGCACACGGGTGGTTCTGTGCAGGGACTCCTGCTTCCCGTCAGTAGCCGTCTAGCGTGCAGGCTGGATGGCGGCGCATTTGGTTAAGTAAGGCTGTTAAACAAGAAACACTTGCGCTGCGCACTGCAATAAAATACAGGCAACGTAGCGGTATTATGGGGCCCACAGTGTACTGAGATGGACCTCGTTCCTTTCTGCTCACAGCCGGTGTACAACTTCCCAGCCCAGATTGGGATGATGCATCAGCTGAAGGAGCAGCTGGAGGAGAGGACGCGCATCCTGCAGGCGGACATCAAGACGCAGCAGGAGGAACTGCATGTGATCAAGGAGCAACTGCAGCTGGTGCAGGATTCCAACCTGCAGGTATCCAGCCCCATCCCAGGCCACCTTTACTCACCCAGACGTGCAGCTAAACGCAGAGAAGCTACTAGCGCACAAATGTTTTCCAAGCCCGCCTGCCCCCGTGCGTTGCTAACTGAGGAAAGAAGATTCCCTGAAGACGGATCCAAGTAACTGCTGGCGTTTGCACACTGGGTCCTCGTTATCCGCGCATTCGGAGCTCGCAGATTTGACCCACCACAGGCTCAGAACCCGCATCTGAGGACCCACTGAGCACCTCCCGGACATGACTGGAAGTCATGGTAGGAGGTCCTCTTGGCTCAGAGCTGCGGGTTCCATTCGCCAGGGGTTTCGGTATCCGCTGGGGGTCTGGGAACGGGTCCTCCGCGGATACAGTGGGCAGACCTGTATTTTAAAGGCAGTCAAATGGAGAAACAGCCATTGTGGCTTCATCGTCCCAGTAGCTGAAACCTGTTTTTTGTGCTCGGCGTCAAACACAACCATTTCAGTTATGCCATGCTCAGTTTTAACGTGACGCCTGAGACAAGGCAGCAGCTGAGCGACATCTAAGGCTGTTCTGGCCCCTGTCCCACTTAAGAGGGCTTCAATTCAGCACATGGTTTTATTCAGTGGTGTCATTCAAATGATTTAGGAACAGGAACTCACTTTTGATGGGCACTTGTCGGGAACCCGGAACCAGCCACGGAGCCCGTTAGGATCCGGAACGCCCGTTCTGGTCCGTTCCCCCTGAATGACATCACTGCCTTCGCCCCCCTAGGAATCCGGAGTCGCTCTCTTTAACCCTCTGAGTGCCGGCCAACCAAGAAGAAAAGCTCTTTGCAGAGGAATTGGGAGGGGGGGAGGAGGGAGAGTGAAGTGGGCAGAGTTAGCCCTAATTTTAACCCCGCGTTCCCCCTGCATGACATCTCTGGTTTTATGCTGTCGTTCCCTGTCTCTCCGGCAGATGCTGATGCAGCAGCCCTTGCCCATGGTCTTCAACAGTGTGCCGCATCAGAGCCCAAGACGGCCTGCGCAACAGCAGACGGCGGCCGCGGCAGCCGCGGGGAACAGGCCGCCAGCGCCCAAGAAATCCCAGCAACAAGGCCTGATGGGATCGAAGCCGTTTTGCGGCTCGCACTTGTCCTCGCCACAGCAATTCCTCAGGGAACCCTGCGTCACGACGTCTCAGGTTGTGATTGTGGAGGGTGGCGTTTCTGCAAACCCAAACGCCTTCTAGAGCCACACCTTGATTTTCATTGCATTCCCCTCTCGGCCGTTCTCATTAACAGCTGCGTTTCTAATTCTGTCCACGCGCTTTCCCCTTCTGTGCGATTTCGTCCAGCCTTCCACAGTGTTGGTTGATGTCCTCCTGCTTATTTTCCTTTTATTTTTCTATGTACATTTTTCTGTGTAAACCGCCTTGAGTTATAGTCATTAGTTATAGTCATTAGAGAAATCTGGTGACCTAAGAAAGGCGGTATATAAATCCTATTATTATCATTATTGTTGTTGTTGTTGTTCAGTCGCTAAGTCGTGTCCGACTCTTCGCGACCCCATGGACCTCAGCATGCCAGGCCTCCCTGTCCTCCACTAGCTTCCTGAGTTCGCCCAATTTCATGTTCATCGCTTCGGTGACACTATCTAACCATCTCCTCCTCTGCCGCCCCCTTCTCCTTTTGCCTTCCATCTTTCCCAGCATGAGGGTCTTTTCTAAAGAATTAATAATAAGTGATTATTATTATTATTATTATTATTATTATTATTATTATTATTTCTGTTCAGGTGTTGCATGCGTTCGTGCTAACTGTCCTTTACGGTTTTCTGCCAGCCCAAAAAAATTTGCTTAGACCTCCATCCCTTTTTTGGAGTCCCATCCTTGCCCGGGTCCCTGACGAGGCAGAAGTGCGGGGCACTGTGTATTTTCAGCTAGGTCGCACGACTGTCCATTCTGACACCTGGGTGTGCATTTGTGTCCCAGGTGCAGCAGCAGCAGCAGCAGCAGAAGCACGTCCTGCGAGGAGGCCAGGTCCAGCAGGCCTGCCTGCCTGTGCAGATGAACATCTCCATGCCCCTCTACAACAGCCCCATGGTCTTCTCCCAGACGCACCCCATCGCGGTGTCGTCCGCTCCGATGCCCGCCGAACTCGGCGAAAGGCAGCAGCCGGCAGACTACAGCCAAGAGCGGGGTCTCAGGTGAGGCACAGCCTTGAGAAGTCCAGGTGCGCGTTAGCAGGGCAGTGCTGGCTTCGAAGGTGCAATCAGGACGTTGGAAATGGGCCACACTTGCTATTTGTAGTAGTAGTAGTAGTAGTACCTAAAACATTTATTGGCATTACAGGATATAAACACACATACAGTACAAACACATTCCAAGTTCAAATGGAAAAAGGGAGGGAGCAAGTTTAAGACTTATGAGAAAATTTGGGAGAGATCTTCATAACAGTAAGTAGAAACTCAGCTACTTGGTTGGTGATAGATGCCGAAAAGTCACTCAAAGGTATTGGCAAAGGATCTAATCAGAAAGAGAGGGGGGAAGAGAGGAGAGAGAGAAGCGGCCCCAGAAGCCTATTACAAGGGGCAAAATGAGCTGGGCATCGTAGTAAGATGTGGTCCAGGGAGTCAAGTTCGAGGGCACAAAAATGACACAATCTGTTGGGACGAGGGATTTTAGTGCATCTGCCGAAGTGGGCTGCGGATGGAAAAATATTCAGCCTTGCGAGCATAAAAGCTTGTCTTTTTTGTGGGTTGCATAGTTGGTCAAAACAATTAATAGGGCGGCCAAGGGAAGGGGATAGACCAAAAGCAAGAGGAGAGCAAACGGAATTCAACTGGGAAAATATTTGTGTCCGTCCCGAGCCCAGACCGCGCGGGGCTGCCGTGACGCGACCTGCTCTCCTCGCCGCGGTGCGGTTGTGCGTCTCCCCGTGCAGAATGCTGCTGGACCAGCCTGTGCAGCAGCCCTCGATGCCCGGCAGCGGCACTGGGGCAAGTCAGTCCTCGCAGAGGAACGCTGGCCGGCAGCAGGCAAAGTACGTCCTCCCCTGTGCGGTGCGGTGCAGTCCTTGCGCTTCCCCTGCCAGAGTTCAGTTGAGGTCAATCGGCACAACAAAAGGCGGCGGCGCTTCCCCCAGACAGGCCTTGTGCAGCCCGTGCCTGCCAAGTCAAACACAGCCCTCCGCCACGGCTAACCCCCGCTATTCAGGCATTTCTGCCGTCCCAGGAAAGCCGTTCACGCATAAAACAGGACGGCCCTCGAGAGCCCAGGGGGGCTGCCCGATGCGCTTGCCGCGCACTTGGCTCAGTGGATCGCATGTGCTCAGGCGGCAGCTCGGCACTCAACCGCCAGCTTGGCATGCGGAAGCACCCAGGCAGGCAAGACCGGCAAGGGCTGGAAAAGCCCCGCTGAAAACCCCTAGAAATAAGTCAGCCTAGAGCAGGGCTGGCCAGACGTGACTACACATGAGAGCCACAGACCGTGGGCTTCAAATGTTTGAGGGCCGCCATATTTAAGCCACGTGTAGGGCACAGTCCTGACCCACTTTCCAGCGCTGGCCTAGCTGTGCCAACGCTCTGCATTCTGCAGCGGAATCGTCGTCACAAAGGCCTCGTCAAGGTAGTACTTTTTCACCCAGCGGGTAGTTAATCTGTGGAACTCTTTGCCACAGGAGGTGGTGATGGCATCTGGTCTTGATGCCTTTAAGAGGGGATTGGACGGATTTCTGGAAGAAACGTCCATCGTGGGCTATAGGCAATGATGGGTTGTAGCCTCCTTACATTAGTAGTAGGCTACTTCAGAGTACTGGGTGCAAGGGAGTGGCAACAGGATCCAAGCGTCTTGTTGTCTCATGCCTCCCTGGGGCACCTGGTGGGCCGCTGTGAGATACAGGAAGCTGGACTAGATGGGCCTTGGCCTGGTCCAGCGGGGCTCTTCTTATGTTCTTAAGGTAAGGGAATGTTAGTTCCTTACCTCAAAGCTGAATGGCCCTCCCTCGGCAAATCACTTTGGCCGGTTTTCCAAATAAAAGTACCCCGTCACCAAAGGCTATGTCTCTTCTGCCATCTCGCCCTGGATACTTTGGATCATATTATTCTTCGCTGTCCATCCCATCAAAATTTCCACAATATCTACCTTGAACCTTGGCTTTCTTCTTTTTCTACCTCCTTCGCAGACCCCTTCCCTATTCTATTGTCTGATCGCTATCCCCCTATCACAGCATCTGTGGCTGGTTTCCTAGCTGAAATTCTGAAAGTAACTCTTACACTATCATCCTTTCAACTTTACGTTCTTCTTTCCTTACCCTCTCCTTATGGCCAGTTTATATACTGTTTTCCCCCTGGACTTTTTCTTTTGTTTATGCCAATAAAGGTTATTGAAATTGAAATTGAATTGAATGGCCCTTGCCCCAGTGCTGGAAAGTGGGTTAGGACTGCACCCTTAATTTCCTAAATGTATTTACTTACGCAGAGGCGTTTCTACAGGGATGGCAAAGCTCTAAGTGTTGCAAGAAGCCTTACCCTGTCATGTAAATCCCTCCTCTCCCTTGCTGCTGTAGCCAGTAAGCAACGCCAAGATGTTGCTGTTCCCTGTTATGTGAGGATTGGCTAAAACGGTGCAGGAGTGATTTCTACTGCAAGGTAAGGCTTCTTGCAAAACTTAGAGCTTTGCCATCCCTGTAGAAACGCCACTGTATTTACGTTTTAATCCAGTGGACTCTCAGTTTATACCTGGTAAATAATCACAAAGCTTCGAAAACTTGTAATTCACGTTTTATACCAACTGGGGTGCAAAAAAGGGCTCAGCCAACCGATTTCCACGAGCCACATATTATACGTCAAAGAGCCATGAGCCAGTTTAAACTTGTGCTGGATCGTGGCCACTCACAAATGCACAATTCCTTGTTGCTGCTGCTGCTGTTTCAAAGTTATTGTATTCCACTTTACGTACTTTAAAAACGAAGGTATTTTGCATCTCTCCGCAGATTTGCTTCGGAGCATCAGGGCCTGCCCCCCGCAATCCAGATGCAGCCGCTGCCCTGTGCCCCCATCTGCCCCCCCACGCCCGCCGTGATGATTCCACATGTCAACCTCCCTGCCCAGCAGAGCCACGCCCCTGGCTCGCTCCACCAGTGGCAGCCACAGCAGGTTCAACCACATCACCTCTACCTTCAGGTAGTTTTTTCTTTTTCCTCCCCTAACTAAGTTGGAGAAATGGGTTGGCCTTTAGGTCTGCAGGCAGGGGAATTACCCCAGAGGCATTAGAATGCATGGCATCAGTTCAGCTTTCGGAAATCTGGGGTGCTGCTGTTTTATTTTTACTTTTTTTCTAACGCTTCCCATGTCAAGGATCCCTTGCAAGTAGAAAACTAGCAGCACAGGGAGGTTACGGCTCAGCTCCCTTCCTCCTTGAGCTTACGGTTTAACAAACCCACCGTAACAAAGTTGGGAAATAATGCGAGATACGTACACAATGTGACATACTTGCACCTCACTGGCCTGAAGCGATGCAACTCCTACCACTCCACAATTCTAGCCCAGGTTGCAGGATGTCCTCACAAATCGGATTGCATTCATGCAATTGGGAGGAGGAGCAGCATATCATTGACATTTAAGCAAATGAACCCCCCCCCGAAGACCAAGCACGGTGCATGCAAAAATACTGTGCCGCACCCGGAAGGATAATCGCGGAGTACAGTGGGCCGCTGTTTGGAGATCACGGGTCTATCCTGACTGGTGGCGGCGCTTTAGGGATCTTCCCCAGCCCTTTCCGTAGGCAAAGCACCCGTCACTGAGCTGCCGTCCTACCCCCACCGTCTAGCCCAGAAAAAGGGTTCCTTTCCGCTGAAGAGGCCCCCTCTGGGGCTGAATCAGCTGACCTGGCTAGGCGGGCCCAGGGATGGGATTGGACGGCTGGGTGGGGGGCCTCTGCCACGCGGCGCTGACCAGGCCTGTCCTCCCGCAGATGCCAGGTGCTCCCGAGTCAGTCCCGGCAGGTCAGAGCCAGCGGCTGTTCCAGCCATCCCACCTCCCGCCGCAGAACGCGGCCGCCATGGGCTACTTCCACCACCCGCAGCCACAGAACCACCACCTGCAGGGCCAGCCTTGCGGGCTGCAGGACCTGCCGGAGATGCAGCTGCCATGAGGCCGTGGACCGGCGATGGAGATGGCGATGGTGGCGGCGGCAGCGGCAACCTCAGGCGTCGTGACTCTACAGCGCAGAGGCAGAAGGACGGCGGGCACGCTTCAAGGAGAGGAGGAGTCCTCCCTGCGCCTGGAGAAAGGGCAAGGCTTGCACCAAGGGAAAATACGGCACAGCCCCGAATGGCCCTGGCCGGAGCAGAGACAGAGAGGAGTTTCTCGTGCTGGGAAAATCTCCGCCCCCCCCCCCAGCAGCACTGCGCGATCCCAGGAGGAGTCGGGCATCATGAAGTGCTCCACACTGTCGGCTGCTGAAATGGCCTCTCCGCCGGGGTGTTTTTGAAAGCCAGCGGACAAGGAGGCACGACGGGGCAGAGACTCCCACCCGCCAGGCCAGGCCAGCTGTGTCGGCGGAGGCGGCTCCACCCTCGCTTCAAGGCAACACCCTGATTTACCCGAGCGGGGGGCGGAAGGAGAAAAACCAGCAGCAGGTGAGCCCGGTCTTCAACCTGGCCACTTCTACGCGCTGTGTAAAGCCATAGAGATATAAATATATATTTTATACATATATATTTATGGGAAAAAAATACGGGAGACAGGTTTCTAGCTTACAGGTGATTTTTAAATGAGTCGGGTCTCTGCATTTGCAATAGAGGCCGCACGAGTGCAAGGAGGCAGCTGAAATCTTTTTTTTTATTTAAAAAAAAAAAAGGAAGAAATCTTTGCTGAAAATTCACTGTGAAGCACTCGGAACACAGACTCTATCGCCACCAGCAGGCTTAGCGTTTCAATGGTTTCTATGGGGGGGGTGTGCGCGTCCACGTACCTGTGTGTGTCATTTTTTGTATGGTCGTTCACATGCTGGATTACTAAACCTATTTTCCCCTCCCCCACCCCCAAGAGTGTCCCCCCCTACCTCAGTGTGTTTTGGGATAATAGGGAACTGCTGCTACCGTCTAAGACACCTCTTGCCTGATTTTTCACACTCTCTGCACCAGCTTCTTGTCGTCAAACTTGCAAACTGTGTTCAAAGGTATCTCCTGTTTTTGTGATCAAGTGCAGATCTTATCTCTTTCTACTACCCCTTTAGCCAAATAGTTTTTCACATGGTGCAGGAAAACACACACACACACACACACACTCTTCCCTTCCTTCCTCCCTTCCCTCCCTCCTTCCTCCCTCTCTCACTGAACCTTTCTGGAGAGAGGTATACGGACACCCAAAGAATAAAAGGCAAACTTTGTGGTTTTGCTACTTAGGATTTTGCTAAGCGGAGATTTCTATTTAGTAAGGACACCTCCCAAGTTACAAGTCAGTAGCGTTAGCAATAAATTGTATTTTTGTAAAATGGTCACTTTAACTGTATTTATATTTATGAAAGTTTAAAAACAAAAAAGTTGTATTCCTTCAGTGGGTGTGTACACCAAAGCGTCCCCCTACTGTTTTTGTGTGTTTCCAAAGGAAAATGAATATATTATTAGGGGCATTTTGTTTTGTTTTTTCTAACCCTAATCTGTGCTGGGCTTGCACATTCGCCAGTCCCAGGCTCAGAAGGCAAAGACTTCTTGTAAAAGAAAGACAAAAATTGCATTTGGGGGGCTGGTTTACAAAAGTAAAAAAAATAATCATTTGTTGCTGGCTGTTCAGGAAAAGATTGTTCAGACCTCTCTGTTGGCAGTGCCAGTCTAAGCTTGCTGGTTCCCAGCCCAGCAGAGTAAGGTCATTTGGTAAAAATTCAGGGCCAAAAGTCTCATGCAAAGCAACGCTACAGTCATTCAAGTGTCGTTTTGTGTGACGAAACTTCTCAGGCACTAGCGATCTGTCACTGTGTGCAAGGGGCTGTTCCCCCCCTTCCTTACCAGTATTGCATTTTCTTAACTACTGATGCACTTGCACGTGCATGCGCCGCATGGGATAGTGCGCGCATGTGTGCAACAGAGGGCCCAATTCCATCCCACTTTAGAGCACTGATGTAGCTTTGCCAAAAGGGTATGTGCCGTCAGAGGCCTCCTCAAGGTTACCTTGGGGCTGCATTGGTGTAGTAACGTTGGGCTGGATTGGGACCTCAATCCCTCCAGGGATTCAGACGAGGGCACACGCCTACTTCAGATCCCTCAAGAGGCTCCTGCAAGCCCTGCCTGAGCATTAGCTTGCATCTGTGTTGCTGTCAGGTGCCAGGCTCACGTAAGCCCCGCAACGTATTGAAAACAGAGCCACCCCCTTCATTTTAAGCCTCCAAAGAGACAGTGGCAGGGAAGACGGCATCATTGCAGGAATCGGAAAAGGCTCCTGAAATGCCGGCTGCGAACAGAGTCCAAGCCAGGCAAGGCCCAATCCCTTCTTCGCCAGGAGGAAAGGGAACCTGCAGCGTTGCACTGCAGCTAAGCGGAGACCTGAGAGGCCATTTTCGTCATGGGACTTACTTACTCCCTGGTAAGTGTGGACAGCACTGCAGCCTGAACCTGCAGCTGAGGAAAGGTGGCCGTTTGGAAGAATGTAGAAGAGTTTTGTTTCGGGCAGCTACACCTGCTACGTCTTGCACCAGTGAACAGTGTTCGCTGTGCCCAAAGGGCTTCACCCACCCATGAGAAACCTTCAACTGCTGCCGACAGCAGGGCTCATGAGCCCCTGCTACGACTGACAGGGCCAGGGGCAGACGTAGTCAAAATGGCGCCCGGGGCACCCAATAGAAGTGCGCCCCCATGGGAGCCCAGGTCTACCCACCAGAAGCAGCCCCAGGTAGACCTGGGCTCCCTACAGGGAGCCCGGGTCTACCCATTAGAAACTGCCGCGGGTAGACCTGGGCTCCCTTGACGGAGCCCAGGTCTACTCGCAACTGGTCCCAATGGGTAGACCTGGGCTCCGGAGCCCAGGTCTACCCACACAATGTTGCGGGGGCCACTGGCGCCCCCCTAGACGGCCCCAAGATGGCGCTCGTGCCCCCCCCTGCCCCCCTAGATCCGCCACTGGACAGGGCAGAGTTGAATTGTCCATCCGCTTAAGAGTGGACGGTAGCCTTGGTTTTAAGGGTAGAAAGACCAGACGAATGTGCTGGATTAGCTCTGGCGATCTGACATTGGACCCAGTTCCATGTTGTGAACATTTAGGTTGTGCGTTAAGGGGGCTAACTGAGCAGTATGGAAAGCATTGTCTGTTAAAAGCAGTGGTTCCCAGCCTAGGGCCTGTGTACCCCAGGACCTTAAGGGGTGCTCAAAAAAGAATTTAATAAAGGTCTCTAGTAGAATTAACAGCAACTCTGCTAATATGAGGGATACAATTTATGGAAATGGGCTGCCAAAGGGCATGTAAGTGGGGGAAAAAGACGTTGGGAACCACCGTGTTAAAGAATGAAGTCAACAGGTATCAAAAACTGACGTTTTCACACTGTGATTCTCCCCTCCCCCTATTTTGTGTGTGTTTAAGGGTGGTTTTTGATTGTGTGTATTCTGCAGCGCTGTGCAGTTGTGTAAGGTGATTTTTTTTCCTGCCATTTTTGCCTTTGGAAGCACTTTTCTTAAAAACAAAGCGCAAAAACGCAGGGATGTTTGCAGGTCTGTGCGGTTGAATGTGAGCTTTGTGCAGACGGGGAAAGAATCGCTCTGCTCCTAAGGCCTTGTGAGAGTTTGTCTGCATGTTGGGAAAGCCAAAGGGATAAAGGAGAGGAGGAAAAAGTGCCTACGGTGGCAGGAAGGAGGAAGCCAAACCTGGCCAGCGACTGTTCTGAGCAAAGCGTTGAGGCGCTCTTGCTTGAGTGGCTAACAAAAAAAGAGTGTCATGCAGAAACACACTCAGTCAATCAATAAAATATATACATAAATGGCAACTCAGGCCAGGCTGGTAAATTTTTTCCCCTAATGGGGCTGGAAATGTTTGGTTCTCTCATGCAAGTAGCTGGCCTTCGTTGGTACCATGCCACTTGGTTGCCCTCCTCCACCACATCCCACGTGGGGATCCACTTGATCCCTCAGGGAGTCACTTACATTGGAGGCATTCACACAGTGAATTCACGCAGTGTCAACGGCGGACAGACTCAGAAAACCAAAAACCACGATCAGAAAAAGGTGTATGTGTTGGCCCGATACGTATTTTGTCCCCTTGGCATACGAGCACGGAACTGTGGCAAGAGTCACGGAGACATATTCTCTCCTATGGGATCACCCCTTTCATGCACCTTAAGACACTACTGAGCACTGTGGTACTAATCGCGACACATTTCTGCAGCAAGATAGAGGGATGTTCTTTTCCCTCTCTCAAAACACCAGAACCAGGGGGCATCTGCTAAAACTGAGGGTTGGGAGAGTTAAAACAGATAAAAGGAAGTACTTTTTTACCCAGAGGGTAGTTAACCTGTGGAACTCTTTGCCACAGGAGGTGGTGATGGCATCTGGTCTTGATGCCTTTAAGAGGGGATTGGATGGATTCCTGGAGGAAAGGTCCATCGTGGGCTATAGGCAGTGATGGATTGTGCAACCTCCTTACAAAGGTGGTGGGCTACTGGTACCGGGTGCAAGGGAGTGGCAACAGGATGCAAGCATCTTGTGGTCTCATGCCTCCCTGGGGCACCTGGTGGGGCCGCTGTGAGACACAGGAAGCTGGACTAGATAGGCCTTTGGCCTGATCCAGCAGGGCTCTTCTTATGTTCTTAGGTTCTTAAGTAAGAGACACTTCCTCACCACTTCATGTTTAAATGAGCGAAAGAGTGCCTTGGAAAACAGTGCACATTCACTCTGTCTCACTGCAGGAGCCTTCAGCCTGAAAGCTCCTTCGCCCTCCTCCTCCTCCTGTCCCAGTTCTCTCTCCCACTCAGAACTGGAAAGACAAAAGGCGGATTCTCATGCATTATAGATGGTGCAAAATCAAGACTTGGCAAAATAAGAGGGCGACGCTCTCCCTTGATTTTAGCAGGATGCTGGCTGCATGCAGAAAACCTAACCCAGTTCTGCTTTTCCCGTGCTGTGGAGCGGATCAAATGACATGCAGCCCGTAGCTGGGTAGCCAAAACTAGATTTCAGAAACAGCCCCTATCGAATTCCAGAGAGGGGGCCCCATTTGCCTGCTGCAGAAACAGCCACAGAGAGGGTAGTGCAGCATCTTCAAGTCTCACCAGTCACCCTTATTTCAGGATGTGTTTTTGTAGACCGCAGTCTTCAAGGTGCTGCTAACTCTCTGCTGGGGGTATCTGCTAGGGCAGGAGTTCTCAGACATTCCCCTGGTAAGACCCACCTGAAGCAGAGGCTGCCACAACCCACCTCCTTCTCCAGGCATGGGCCTGCACAGGCCTCTGGAAACCATCGAAAGTCACCTACACAAACCCAGAAGTCACGGAAGTGACTCAGCTGTTTCTAGAGGCCCGAGGAGACCTGTGGTGGTGGCCTCCAACTGCATCCAAAGGGCTCGTGTTAGGAGACGACCAGATGCAAGGGCAGGTGAGGGGGCCCAGCCCGGACCCACTAGACAGCAGGGTCGCAGCCCAACAAATTGATTGCAACGGAGTATGAGAAGCCCTGTGCTAGGGCTGAAAAAAACTTGGCTACCCTGTGGGAAAGACCTATTCCCACATAGCAGGAGATAAAGTCGCAGCTCATTTACTGACGTATAGCAGCCGTCGTGCATTCGAATAGCACAGGTAGCCCTCAGTAGCCACAGGGGTTAGGGTTCCTGGAACCCTGCAGATGCCAACACCTGCAGATGTAGGGCCCCCAAACCTTCCCCATGCGACGGGCGGGCGTGCTGAAGCCTGGAGAGGCCAGGCACAATGGCCAGTAAAGACGGCAATTTCAGAATCCGCAGCTACCGAAAGCCAGCTACTTACGTAGCCCCCCCCCCCGGGTGGGTTTTGTATTTGCAGATTCTGAAATCTGCAGCTACTGGGGGCCACTGTACTTGCCTTTAAATTTAAACCTGGTTTATGGTCGAGACACTTCATTTTTTGCAACTCTACTAACCACAAGGGGTGTGATCCTCCCCCCCTCCCCCCCCCACATACAACTCCCATTTATGCCGGACGGGGCTATGGTAGTCAGGCCCTTGCGATGGCAGTCACATGTGCCTGAGGAAGAGGGGCAGGGAGGAAATGATTCCAAAAATGATTCTGGAATGGGAGCAGATCATAGCAAGCAGATCCCCCCCCCCTAAAAAACCAACATGCGTATTTATTGGCCTTTCTGAAACCATGCACTTTATTCGTAAGGAGCTGCTTCCTTCATGAATTCTCACCAGCTGGTGTCAGCGATAATTCCTCCCTCTGTATACTCGGAGCGGGAAACGTTTGGTCATGCTGGCCTCCCACCCTGGGCAGGCCATCAAAATGGGGGACCAAAATCTGGGACCCCCACCCTCAGGGTTTTCTGCAATATTTCGATCAGGCACATGTCTGGGGTTCGCACTAAATGGGGACTTGTCTTTCACCGCAACCGCTTAATTTAGATTACATGACACTTTTCCAACAGAGGTTGTTCATAAAGTGGTTTTCTGTACAAATAAAATAAATTCTGTTCTACATGAAGAATAAATGATTCTGTGCCCTAAAAGGGCTCAGGTTTGTTGTTTTTTTTTTTTTTAAAAACGCTTAACAAGACACCGTCAAACAGCCCCTGAAAAAGTTTGCTGGGGCTAAGAGGAAGAGTTGATCTAGTTCAGGGGTAGCCACGCTGCAGTTCTTGGAATTGTGTTGGCTGAGCTCCTTTTTATAATATTATATTGTATTTATTACCTTTTATTAATATAAAAAGGTAAATAAGAAATGTTCAAGCTTTATAATTATTATTTCCCTGGCATAAACTGAGAGTCCGTTGGATTAAGACACAAGTTTAATGGGCGCGGCCAGCAAATATATTTAAGCATTTAAATGCTGCAGCTGTCAAACATCTGAAGCTGATCAAACAGGGCTCTTTCGTTAAGCAAGTTTGGCCACCCCTGCTCTAAAATCATTGCTTTAAAAAGTACCTCTTAGTTCCGGTCTCAGGGGCTTCCCTACCCCGAGAAAGTTTGAAAAGGTTAATTCTATTCAGGTTGAGTTGCTTCCTCTGTTGGCGATGCCCTGTGTTTTGCCTTTTGGAGGCGTTTGAACGGGCAAGAATAATCCACGAGGGGGTTTCTGTTGGTGACGGGTATGAGATAGCCGCAGAGCTCCCTGTTGCATGAATAATTGTCGGAAGACTCCCAGCAACATCATCCACACATTTTTGTTTCTCTCCACACAGTTCCAGACCCCAGAAGACACAGGCACCTTTTATAAAGTCTTGCACTTTTTAAAATACATTTTGTACATAATATAAGCTAAAAGGCTGGTTGATCTAGCCAGGTTGGTTTTGACAAATACAGCCTAGTCCTACGTTGTGTACATATTGTGACATATTGACTATGTTTGGGGGAAAAAAGGGGAAAAAGAAAGGAGAGAAGAGAGAAAAAAAAAGCAACCAAGGCTTAAAACTGAATATTTAGTTTATTTTATATGATGTCAAATATAGATAAATTTATAAATGTTCTTATTCATAAAGAGTATTTTGTAAAACGGGCGGGGGGGGGTGACGAAGTGTCTTATGGGGACAGAAATATATATGTTAAAATTCTTATCTGGAACAAGTCACAACACTTGTGAAGCTCTGTTGGATAAGAACCAGCATGTCTCCATATGCTTCAACAGATTTGTACATAGTATTTTGGAAGAAAAATAAAAACTACTTTTAAAAACTCTTACTGGGATGTCTACTGCTCCTTTACACCCAGTTGAATTCACACAAACACCCCCCCCGCCGCTCATGAGAGTCAGTGTCAACTGGTTTGCTGACCAAGGTGCTACAACAGATTGTCCCATTTTGGAATCAAGGTAGAGAATATCATGTTTTTAATACTAATTATAATTATCTTGGTCCATTTTTCCTTTTCCTTTCTTGCCAACATGCAAAGAACCATCAGGATTATTATTTTAGTTCCCATACATAAAAGGTTTGCCCTTCCTTGGCTTGTGAGCAAACATCTAGTCACCGGTGAACATTTATTTTCTATCTTATTTTCTAACTGCTGTTGGCTGTTACCTGAATCTGTGCTAATAAAACCTACACATTTCCAATGTTCAAAAAATAATAATAAATTAATGGTCCCAAAGACACAAACGCTTTCCTCGATAAATAAGAAAAATAAAAGTGCCTCTCAGTGATAATTGTATTCTGAAATATAATCAGAAATGCACTGTATACATATTTAAGTTAATTCTGCATATAAGATTGTCCCTGTAAGACCTCAGTATAGAAAGGTGTGTACAATTGGTACATAGGTTTCGTAGTTGACATGCACAGAGAAGCCGCAGAATTGTGTCTCCCCAAAAGATTAAGATTTATGCACCTGAGTCAATTCAATGACAAAGGAAGGGTGGGATTTGGCAAGTTTTCAGAACACCCAATAAACTTTCCTAGTTGTATGCACTATAGAGAGTAGTGCCATGATAAACTTTTTCCTGTCAGCATCTTTTCCTCGACCATTAAGCTGGAATGATGTGTTAAACTAAACCAAATCAACTTGCTTGGAGAAACAGTTCAGAAATACCAAACATTGTTTTGGAAAAACAAAAAACAAACAAAACAAAAAACAGCAACCAAAGTCAATCCATTTCAGCACTTCTGCTAAATGCAATGACACTTCATCAGCAATGCTAACACAAGGGGAGAGCTATAAATCCAGAGATTTTGAAACTAGGAAGCAATTTACAAAACGTTTAGTCCTAGAAAATGAATTAGTTCTCATCAGAACCCATGAGGCATTTTCAAGCCGCAGTAAGGAACAGTTTCACTTAACAGGGTACAATTTTGTTTACAATCATCCTAACACAGCATTTCACCGGCATTAGCAAAATTCAGGGCCGGCTCATCTGTGGGGCCGATTGAGAAGGCTTGCCTCAGGGAGCAGATTGGCAAGGTGCTCCACTTCCATCTGCCCATTTGCCTTCAGGATTGGAGAGGCTGGGACAGCACTAAGTAAATGGGGGGGGCAGCATTTGGCTTGCTGTCTCAGGCACTGGGCGGTCTAGCCTTGTCCTGCAAACGCCCATATGATATATCATCATGCAAGGTTTGTTTTAAACTCAAGGTTGATCACCAAATGTCCAATTCATACACTGGACCTAGGAGAGCAACAACATTCCCTCGTGCAACCCAAAAATGTCAGGGAGCAGGTTGGCAGCTTGACCATTGGCAAGCCTTGCCCGAGATGACATACGCAGGAGAAACAGCCCCTACACGTGACATTCCTTTATCTCTACACTGGGAAGAAGCTACAGCAAAGGCTTTCGTATGTTACAACGGTACTATGTGAATTGGACCAACTAGGCTAACCAAGGCAAGAAAGCAAAGAAGCTAAAGCAAAAAAAAAAAAACTGGATTAGAGAGAAGTCAAACACTGAGAAACATCGAGCCCTTTAGAACATCCCAGAAGAGAAGGACGCTGGTTGAGAAGGGATGTTATAATTGAGGCAAAGAAAGGAAATCAGGGCACAAGACTAACCGGAGTTAGGCCTGCACAGTTAGGCCAGCAAAGTTTGGCCGGCACCAGGGCTACCGTAAAGCACGCTTGGTTTGGACCACTCTAGGAGTCAGGGAGGATGGCTCTCGTCTGTGTGCTGGCCTCTCTGACTCCGAGAGTGGTCCAAACACGGTGGCCCTTGTGCCGGCCAAACTTTTCTGGCCTAACTGTGCCAGCCTCACTCCAGGCTAGGACTGCGCCTTCAGTGTTTCAAGTCCGTTCTCAGAACTTTTCCCATTTGGCCTCGATTTTTTTTTTAAAAAAAAAATACATACCAGAAATCAGTCCCAGAAACAACACAACTTTCTGTAACAGCTATGCTAAGCTTGGCCATCTGCGACACCATCCCCAAAGCATTAGGCAAACCTACATTCAAAAGTCTCAGAAGTGATTCTTTGGAAAAATCAAGCAACCTTAAAGCAGAACAAGATTCCGCCAATCCCACGTTTAAGGAAAAGTGGTCATTCGGCGAGTGCTGCTAGAGGGCCACAAGAACCTGAAACATTCTACAACAGTGCCCTCTAGGGGCCGACTTTAGTATTTCCCTCCAAGTCGGTGCATATCGACTGGTGTGGCTTTAAGTCCCAGAGTGTACAGAGACGCATCAATCAATGCAAAGATTAGGTGTGATTGTGCTTCACACAAAACTCATTTAACTTTGAGAGAGAGAAAAAAAAGAACACAGAACGCCCCAAGCACACGGGGCCATTGCACGAAATCCTCACCCTCTTAATTCCTGACAACCTCCATGCACGGAGCTCAGACACGGCCCTCTGTCCATGCGCTTTTGTACAGAGCAACAAGGGAGGGAGAAAGGCCTTGACTGTGGGCTATACGCCGGCTCTCACCTTCAACTGAGCAGCTTTAGCGTGTTCTAGCTTGGCTCTCACATCGACCGGCTTCTCAAAAAACCGCACCAGAGCAGGTTCGTTGAGCAAAGACGCCAGAATCTGCTCAAAGGCAAACGACCACTCGCTGGCGCCGTGGTCCGGGTCCCGGGGTCCCGCTCCGCCAGTCCGCGGAGTCGCCTGAGCCTCGGGGAGTTTGTCGCCGCGGTCTGCGCTGAAGTCAGCAGCGGGAGGGGCCGTGCCTTTGGCCGGCGAAGTGGGGCTGTGGAGCTTGCGGCCGACCTCCTCCATCTTCAGCAGGAGGCTGGTGACGGTGGCGATGGCGCGGTAGAGGAGCTCCTCCTCCGGGTCACCGTGGAACAGGTTATAGAGAGTCTTTGAAAACTGGATGAACTGGGACTGGGGGGAGAGGAGGGAGGGGAAAGGGAGGGAGAAGGCAAAAGGGTCATTCGTGAAGTGCATGCAAATCTTACAACATCCCCCCTTTTTTTTTTTTGCAAACTCTTGAAACAAAAATTAGGAGAGCACATCTAAAGGCCTTTATTTTGGAATCATCTCCATGGAGTGTCTTGCAGAGGGCCTCGGTGCTCATCCCCTTCGGTAATGAAGCTTAAGGACAGCTAACGAAAGTAACGACAGACGTCCTTCCCCCTTCCTCCGTTTTCTTCTCTCGTCGTCTCTTTTGTGTCAGTTATCAAGGTTGAAAGACGCTCGCATAACTGCAGAGTCCCCTTCTTCTCTCCAAAACAGGGGCGTTCCTGGCTCTTCTGCAGCCCGGCAGAAAGGACCACAAATGCCGCCCCCCCGCACTTGACCTGGAAGTAATTGTGGCGACCTGATGATGTCACTGCAATTACTTCTTGGCATGCTTTTCTGCCTTTCCCCCCCAAAGCAAATAAAGCAGGTGGCACTGCTCAGAGCAGTGCACAGCCACTCCAAATGTGTGCCGTGAGGGGGGTGGATAGCGGCACAGCCCCGCCCACCACAAGCGTGCTGCCCGTGGATACGTGTCCCCACTGACTCTCCCCCTCGGATACACTAATGCTCCAAAACACCCAAATGACAAAAACGGTCTATCCTGGTATGGAGGAAATTTTTACCTGGTTCATTCGGGGCAAATCCTTGATGTTTTCCTCCTTTTTCAGCAGTTCATCTTGCCACTGTTTCAAATAGGCCTGGATATCGACCTTTCCTTTCCCTGCAATAAGGCAACAGGCTTAGTGAGCGGAACAGACTCTTTCCTGGGACACTTTACCCATCTGGTTAATATTGGGGTTTGCATACCCTACCCCACAAGTACCCCCCTCCCCCAAGATATCTCACAAGATACATCACAAGAGTTTGCATACTCTACCCCACAAGGTATCTCATTAGAGTAAGAGACAAGACGAGCCAACACCATCTTTAGAAAACGATGGAGCTGGAGCTCCTCGCCACAATGAGGAGGTACACAAGCACAACCTGTTGCCCCCCAGGATAACGGTTTGTCTGAAACTTCCCTCTGGTTCTCTCACCATTAAGCCAGGATAGCTACCTTTTTCAGGGCTGCTTTTCAAAGCACCTGCCTCAACACTGTCTTCAGGAGAGGAAACTGCGATCAAACAAGAAGGAAAAACAAAAATTACTGACTTCTTTGCAACCTGAGTTCTCACAGCATCTTTCCTGGGGAATTCATACAGCCATAAATTCATACATACAAATTCATCCATCCTTTCCAGCCAGGCTTACCGCTTAATTGACTGAAATGCATCAATTCCTCCTTGGAGAGTCGAGCACCTTTGGAAGGGCTGAGGGATTCCACTTCAGTAAAAGCTACAAACCAACAGGATAGTTAAGAATCCCTCCAGGAATTTAATCCGACTTTATACATTTGCCAGCATATCCCCTAAACAAATAGGGGGCGAAGCAAGAATGTTCTTCATTGATACTGGAGAACCAGGTAAAACCATTTCCAAGTTGGGGGGGGGGAAAACGTAGTATCAATTGGAGGAGCCCAAAGGAGAGTTTGCAAATAATTTAATAAGTTATTGTTAAAACTATGACAGGTCAGGAAGCCTGGCTGATCTACTGCAAATTACTAAGAGATCTATCAGTAGATCTGCTTGCCTCTCCACTGCACTGTTTTCCCAGCAATGTCTACATTGCTTACAGTCAGGTACGTCGCTTGGGCTGTACGTCTCTTACGGCCTAAGGCTTCCCACTGTCGTCTGCAGGCAGGCAGCTCACAACCCAGAAACACGTTTGCTCACTCCAGTACCAAAGACCAACAATAAACCGGTTGTGCCATTCACAGTCCCACCGGCGCAAGGAAAAAGGGGAGGAGGAGGGTGGTTTGCAAGGGACCCCCCCCCCGACAGACTCACCAGGAGGCATGTGCATCTTGAAGAGGAGCTTCAGCTTATGGGTAAAGCTTCCGTAATACATGACATCTCACAAGAGGGGAATAAACAAAAAAGAGGACGATTATTCAAGGTGTTGTTTTTTTAAGCTGGATGCTGCAGTCTGCAGAGGCGCGAAAGCAGGAAGTCAAAGCACGCACTAAAAACCCGTACCAAGAGTGGAGGCGAATTCTTTGAAGTTTATAAGGCCGTCGAGGTTCTCATCCAGCAAGCGGAACGTCCACAGGGCAAGCGAGTCCCTGTTGGCGCACCGTGCCCACGGACTCAGGAGGTGGTGGAGGACCCGGAACTGCTGGCAATCGATGCGGTACTGGTCCAGGTAGGGCAGGCTGGGGTCGTGATGCTGCAAGGCTGGGCTGTTCATGGTCCAGTAGCACGAAAGAAAATGCTCCTTCTGCAAGAAGTGGGGGGAGAGTTAGGCACAGTGAAAAGAGGGAGTGACAAGGAGAGGTATCCGCAGTTATCCTGTTAGGAGAGGTATCCGCGGTTATCCTGTTAGGAGAGGTATCCGCGGTTATCCTGTTAGGAGAGGTATCCGCGGTTATCCTGTTAGGAGAGGTATCCGCGGTTAGGCAATCCTAACTTGGAATTAGGCCAGCACAGTCAGGCCGGCAAAGTTTGACCGGCACAAGGGCCACCATAAAGCGCGTTTGGACAACTCGCGGGGTCAGGGAGGATGGCGCACGTAAAGATATACTTTACAGTGTCCCTTGGGCTGGCCAAACTTTGCTAGCCCAACTGTGCCGGCAGAACTCCAGGTTAGGATTGCGCTCTCAGTCTCCCAGCCACGATTCCACACCAGATCCACAAGCAACGCGTTGATTACCTTGAATAATTCATAAAGCTCTTCCAGGTTGCTCGGACTGATCTTCACGTCTTGGGAGATGACGCGCAGCTGGAACGAATGACAGGAGAAGAGCAACCAAGTTACCAGCATGCTCCCCCACAAGGCATCTGGTGGGCCACTGTGAGGTACAGAAAGCTGGACCAGATGGGCCTTTGGCCTGATCCAGTAGGGCTCTTCTTATGTTCTTAAGGCCCAGATTGGGTTGCAAGTTATTATAGCTCCCTCCCCACAGACAGGATAGCGAATTATGTTTAATTTACCTCAGAATTTTACCTCAGAAATTTACCTCAGAATGGCAGATACAAGGGAGTGGCAACAGGATGCAGGCATCTTGTTGTCTCATGTGCTCCCTGAGGCATCTGGTGGGCCCAGTGAGATTCAGGAGGCTAGATTAGATGGGCCTTTGGCCTGATCCAGCAGGGCTCTTCTTATTTTCCTAAATCACGACCACCTGTCATAGCTCCTTTGGGCCTCTGTATTACTTACCACGTTTTGCTTCGTCGTGGCTTCCAGAGTCTGGATGACATGCAGCCTGTTACGCCGCCGCATGCTCTCAACTTCCTCAAAGCGGATTTCTCCGTATTTCTAGGAAGAGGAGACGGGAAGCCTTCAGGTGCCCAGGCAGAACCACTGGGCCCCAGGACAGCAAAGCAAGCTTCACAACCAAGCTCCCCAAACACAGTGCACAGGGGCGGACACAAGACCCCTCCTCTATCTAATTCTACGTTGCATTTTGGAACAATCAGCCCACCCATCCTTCCACAAATCACTGAACAGCCTCCTTAGTTTAAGGAGTGCATGCGGAAGTTTTTGAAGGCAAGCACGCACTATATATATATATATAAAAATAAAAAAACGGTGTTTCGCCCTGGAGCACAGACCTCTTTGGATTCCCGGATCAGGTCGGTGATGTCCACTTTGGGGTGCTGGCTCTTGGTCTCGTTCACACCGGACGCCTGCTGCACTGCTGGGGGTAGCGGGCTGTCCTTGTTGGTGACGCTGTCAAAAAACCTTGATTTAAAAGAGAGGGGGGGGGCGTCTGTGAAAACCTGGCTGTTTATGCGCACGGACACACTTTTGGACGGTCCGCTCTTTTGATGCTGCCAATTATAACCGGAAACCATAGATTATTATTATTTTTATTATTTATTAGATTTTTATCCCGCCTTTATGCCCGAAGGCACCCAAGGCGGCATTACAAGGAAATATAAAATTTAACATTAAAAAACAATATAAAAACAATATTAAAACAATATAGTAAAAACAAAATTAAAACAAAACAATAGAATTTAAAAACAAGCCCTGTGGATCATCTATATATATAAAAATGAACGTGGGTGTGTGTGTGGGTGGGTATGTGTGTGGGTGTGTATGTATGTTCTGAATAGGCTCCTCAACGCCTGCACCGATCGGCACGAAACTCGGCATGCACGTACCTTGCGGCCTGGCGACAAACACTGCGGGGGTCAGACCCCCCTACAGCCCCCGGTGTTTCGGGGAGGGGGGCCAGCGCGTCAAGAACCCAGGGATTGCATTGGAGTGGAAGTCTGCTGCCACCCTGTGGTCACAAACGATTCTGCAGGTCATGTGCTAGGATTGCAGTAACTGAGCTGATACACAGGCAGTACTCAAAACCGAAAGTGAAACTTCTTCCCAGTCCCTGAGTTTCCCAGGCTTGAAAGAGCATGTTCCAGGCAATTCCAGCACCCAGTCGGATCTTAGATGGACATATTTACACTGAGCTCACTGGCCAGCTGTTCCCGGTTCTCATACTTCACTGCTATCCCACCACAGTACCTGCAGACAGTGTTCAGTAAGTGTGACAGTTTCATTTCGCTCTCTTAGCTGATTGTGTACCTGCTTCCTAATTACTCTCACAGTGATAGTGTGCATTTTGGATTCAAGTTCATCAATACTTCCTTATTTCAGTGAGGAGTGTTGTGGGAAGAATGATCTTCGCAAAGGACTATGGGATCGGGACAA
>JAJKFI010000023.1:10556268-10658656 GCA_029204185.1 Lerista edwardsae | reverse complement strand
AATAATAATAATAATAATAATAATAATAATAATAATAATAATAATAAATACAGTAAAACAAGTGCACTGGTCAGGAGAATCTGGGGCTATCCAAGCTGCCTAGAAGGTCATCGTGTTCATTCAAGAGCTTCCTTAGACGAGACAATGGCAAAGATGCGGGTTTGGAACTACAGACAATTGCAAGCACGTTAGCCAGGCACGTTTGATCTGCAAACACTGACACAGGATGCGCATGCGCGCGCGCGTGCGCACACACACACACACACACACACACACACACACACACACACACACACACACACACACGGATCAATATATTCTGCCCAAGTAGAAGATTTAATTTCACACACACCAAGTCCCAAAAAGTAACACCAAAAACCAGCTCAATGGCTTCTCCTGCACTTGTTATCCAATCCCCCCCCCCCAGAGTCCATAACCGCTACATTAAGGATTACATCTACAGTCGCTGGGAGAAAGCTTTTCCTGCTGAATTATTCATCCTGCCGACCGCGTCTTGCAGCTGGCTTTCGTCTTGGCAGAGTCATTGCTCTCCAACACCTTGTGTGCTTATCCCGGCCTTGATCGTCCAAAGCACAGAGATGCTAAAATCATAAAACATAAGCAAGGCCCTGCTGGAGGAGGCTTGGGTCCACCACCCCAACTGTGGTGCTCCCTTCCCAAAACTGAGTTCAGGAAATAACCCTGGACAGCCTCTTCTTGTGCCTTCACCTGCAGCTCCTAAGGCCAGCCCTGCTCAGGCTGCTACCTCACCGGGTTGTTGTAAAGTCACAAGAGGAAGGGGGGACGCAAGGTGGACGGGGGCTGGACAGCAACGGTGGATTGGGTCTTGGGAAGGGAAAGGGATAGACAAAGGGTCCCTAATCTCATACTTGATTGGGGTAGTGGACCACTGCCTTCTTTTATCCTTAAAAAGGTAAAGGTTTCTCCACGACCGAATGGTCTAGTCATGTCCGACTGAAGGGGGCGGTGCTCATCTCCGTTTCTAAGCCTGTAAAGCCAGCGTTTGTCCGAGGCCAAGCTTCCGTGGTCATGTGGCTGGCATGACTCTACGCCATAGCGCACGGAACGCCGTTCCCTTCCCACCGAAGTGGTCCCTATTTATCCACTTGCATTTTTAGGTGCTTTCGAACTACTAGGTGGGCAGGAGCTGGGACAAGCAACGGGAGCTCACTCTGTCGCGCATTCTTGAACTCCCAAACTTCTGGTCAGAAAGCCCAGCAGCAGCGGTTTAACCTGCAGCACCACCATGTCCCCTTTTATCCCAATGCAATGGGTTAGAGAGAGAAGTGACCAGACCAAGCTCACTCAGTGAACTTCACAGCTAAGCAGGGATTTTTAAACCTGATCTTCACCGTTCAATGACACACTCCAATTACACACCAACTTTCAGGCCAGACACGCCGGCTGTGAAGGGCGACACCATTTCATCATGCTTAAAGGCACCTTTGCAAATAAACTTTCATCTTAAACAACAACAAAAACAACTGGTCCATTCTCTGTCTCATTAATGCACGGCAACACAAACCATTTGTGGAACATCAACAACCAGAAATGGGAACAGAAAGAGAACAAAGTCTTTCTATGTACCGAAAAATCTCTGCAGGTTGCCTGAAGGAGGTTCTTGAAGTTCAAGGTATAGGACACCGATTAATCATATGCCTCTTGTTAGTTACGTAAAGGTGCAGGGAAAAAAAACTACAAAATAAAGCATCAACAGTGCATGGCAAAAGACTTTAAAAAGTAGGACAGTTAACCCAGGAAAGTAGGTCTATTGCCTGGTTAAAGAAACCTGGCTAAAGAATCCTAAGCATATAAACTGAGTTTGGCAGATTTAATCAACAATTTTTGCACATGGGTTAAAATAATTGTGATGCACGGCGCATACTTTCTGCTTTCGGAGGATAGCATTGCAGCCCCCCCCCCCCGCATTAGAAGGGATCAAAGGCCACCACTCTCTTTTATATTCCCTTTCCTGCTCCAATCGAGAAGCACCCAGTCAAGATGGCTTTACTGAAACTGGGGCAACACTGCTTGAAAAAAAAACCAGGTGTTCCCAAGTAGCTTTTGCTGCAGCATTTACTCTCTCCCGAACAGGGCACACATCAAAGGAAAACTATGGGAAATAAAGTGTGCCGTTATTCTAAAGGGGCCCAGCAGCGATCATTGTGCAATGTTCAGAGGCCACAAATTATGGCAGAAGCCGTCTGCACACTGATTTTATTTTTCCCGTTTTTCATCATTCAAAAGACAGCCTCAGCATTAGTCACAAAGGCAATTGCCTGGTGACTCAAAGCTAGCTACTTTCGGCTGCTAAATTATGCCACTAGATCGTCTCTGGCACAAGCCAGCACACAAACGAACTGCGGGCTCCAAAATCCTGGCCTCCAACCAACAAGCAAGTTCATTAACATTTTGCAAAGCTGGGAGTAAATGATTATAGCTGTATATTCTCCAAAGCAGAAGATGCTAGGCTGACATATAGAATGAGACAAATTGGCTCCAATAAGCCAAATCCATTCTGGTGTGTAATCTTTTAACATTACCTAGGCTAATTCCTCGTTTAAGTGCCGTTCCTGCTCAATGGAAGGCTTTTAGCAAATTAATAATCACTTAGCCTGATCCACACAAAAAGCCCCTTGCCGTGGGGAAATTGCTTCCAGTTGGACAATGTGCTTCCTCCCTTCCCCATGCCCATTTCAGGCTATCCATTAACTCCCAAAGGTGTGTGTAGGTGAGCAAACATGGTAATAACTTTTGTGGCCATCTTTGCAAAGATGGTATACTGCACAGGGCTGCTGCAAAGATGCAACACTCTCAGAGTGCAATCCTAACCTGGAGTTAAGCCGGCACAGTTAGGCCAGCAAAGCTTGGCCAGCACACCGTAAAGTATGTTTGGACCACACTTGGAGCCAGAGAGGCCGGCACACAGATGTGCGCCATCCGAACAGTGCCGGCCTAACTCCAGGTTAGGATTGCACTCTTAGCTGCCTGGAAGAAAAGCAAGCAAGATCAATACAGTCATGGGGCTCAGTACAATTCCCTCCTGGGGATTGCATCAGCCACACAAGAAGCAAACACCTCCTGCCTCTCAGCTCCACTTGGAGAGCGCTTGCAATGCAAGGGCTATGAAGGACAGTCCCAGGAGAGATTGCAAAGCCCCTCAGGCTGTGAACTGAGCAAGAGGCATGAGCATCCTCTCTAGGGAAGGGCGGTACCTTGGTGGATGAGAGACCTTGCTTTGCCTGTGGAAGATCCCAGGTATAAATGCCTGGTGGCATCTCCAAGTACCCAGTGTGTGATTAGCCAGTGGAACTCCTCGCCACAGGATGTGGTGACTATGTCTGCCCTAGATGCTTTTAAAAGGGGATTGGACAGATTTCTAGAAGAAAACTCCATCCTCCCTAACTCCAAGAGTGGCCCAAACATGCTTTACGGCGTGTTTGCAACACTCCTGGGCTGGCACAAATGACTTGTGTTTGTTTACCTGTAGGCTTACACGTATGCAATTTTATATTAAAATTATATTAATGGCTCCATTAAATCACATGCCCTTTTAAAGTACTCATTTTGACTGTGTTTCATTCCACCACGGAGGTTTGTAAAGTCTCCCTCAAATTGTGTTTCTCTTGCTAAGATTCTCCAGAACCTGGCTGTGAACCCGGGGCCGTGTCAAAAACGTTCCCACGTGGCCTTCCTGGGCGGAGAGCAGCTGCATTTCCTGCCCTGCAAGCTCTTTTGAAATGCTACGAGTTAGGCTTGTGGGAAGTGGAACCTCCACGTGCAGGAATAGAGTACCTGATGCTAGGAGGCAAAAACGGGAGGAAAAGCTGCAGCTGGAAGCCGCTGGAACCAACACCCTTCATCTGGCACAGCTGGCCCCGACGAGGGCGGGCAAGAGCCCAGCGAGGGGCAGGCCAGGCGCGGTGCCGCGCCCTCCCCCTGGAGCCTGCCGGGCTGGGGAGAGGAGGAGGAGGAGGAGGAGGAGCGGGCGGGGGGCGGCCCCCTTGCCTACCTGCGAGCCCTCCGCCTTCCTCCCCGTAGCCGCGCCTCCTCTGCAGCACGAAGTACTCGTTGGAGCGCTCCAGCACCCACAGCTTCAGCGCGCTCTTCAGCAGCACCTCCTCGGGCTTCAGCCACATCGCGGCGGCGGGGGCGCAGCGGCAGCCTCAGCCCCCCGTGCCCTCCGCGCGCGCGCGCCACCCGTCCCCTGCCTGCCTGCCTGCCTGGGTTCCCACGTACGCAAGCAGCCTGCCAAAGCTCGCCGGCGGCGCGTGCACGCGCGCAGGGCCCCCGGCTGCCTAGCGGGACTTGTAGTTCCGCGCGCCGGCCCTGCCCTCGCCGCGCGCCTCGCCGGCGCACTACAAGCCCCGGCGAGCCTTGCGCGGGCACCGCTCCTGGGCAGCTCCTCCGCTGGGGCGGGGCAGGGCGGGCGCGGGCGGGGCGGAGGCACAGCGGAGGGGGCGGAGGAAAAGTTTTGCACGGCCGTTTGGAAAGGGGGCGCATGCCGGCCCGGGTGCTGGTTGCCTGCAGCGCTCCAAGCGCAAGTAAAGGTTGCCAACGCTGCAAGGCCCCCTCGCGCGCCTTCTCGTGCCAGTCGCTGCGGGAAGCGGGAACATTTCAGCAGGTGGCGCTTTGGCAAAGCCGCTCCAGCCGGCAGGAGGCTCCTGCCACTCCGAAAGGCTCAGGCCGCCGGCCCAAAGGAACAGTGGCGGTGTCGCCTGAGAGTTGCCCCCCTCCTGCACAGGTCCCGGGCAGTCTTGGCATGTGACTTCCAGGTCACATTGAGAACTGTGGTGTGGCTGGCAAGGCCAGAGATCAAACCTCTGTTTAACAGATGTAACACCTGCCTCATTCATAAAAACACCCTTTCTTTTGTCTATGCTGGTAGCACTCAAATTGCAGCCGTCGTCTTACCACTCTTGGCACACTGTCAAGTCAGCTACTAAACACTGGAGCTCCTTTTGTAAGCAAAACTGATCCTTTTGCAACGAATTGCCTGCTAAAAATAGCAACCCACAACAAAGGAGGTCTCTCCAGTTGGCTTGCTTCCTTCCCGTGTCAACGGCATGTTTGCATTGTGTAACTCTCTGCTGCCACCCAAATACTTCAACTTCAAATTGAAGAAAAGTGGAAACTTCACTTATTAAAAAAATGGATGGGGGAGTTAAGATTTGAACTCTGCCACAAGGAATCTTGCTGGGGAGATTCTTGTCAACTCAGGGTGTAGAATGCTTTGGGACAGGAAAAAGACTGCAAAAAACCCTGAACTCATTGCCTGTGTAGGGTTCATGAAGGTGATCCTCAATGGATCCTGAAGACCATAAAGGGGCAACGGAGAGGAAGATGTTTCTAGAATGTTGGTATTTTCTTTATATTTTATTATTTTTAAACACAAATGTCACCAACACTGTTGATATTTTCTTATGAATACTCCTTGCACTACCCCAGCTAGCAAAGTTGACCACACCCACACGATGCTATTAGTTAAGATGTCAATTTTCAGGCTATTTAGTTGATCATCAACGCTGGGAGGTCCATGATGCTCTATACTTAATACAGATATCACTGAGTTATTATTATTTATTATTATTTATTAGATTTTTATCCCGCCTTTATGCCCGAAGGCACCCAAGGCAGCATTACAAGAAAATATAAAATTTAACATTAAAAAACATTAAAACAATATAGTAAAAACAAAATTAAAACAAAACAATAGAATTTGAGTTCAGATAATGATGATGATGATGATGATGATGATGATAATAATAATAATAATAATAATCTGTCAGTCCAACGGCCCTGCCAAATACTCCTTTCACACTCCAAGTGTTGTAGGGGCTAAAGAAGAACTCCCACACTAAACCCCGATCCACTTTGATCACGTTCCTTTAAAATAAGCATTGTTCCTATTATAGTGGCAGTTTGTCATCTGCAGGTACAGCAATCAACTTTCCCTCATGCCTGAAGGCACCAGTAGACAACACACAGAGGGGACAACATTGCTAGACCACCAACACAAGCCAGTTTATACACAACTGTTTTTTATTATCAAAAATAAGTAAACATCCTAAACAGGTATTAGAATAGCTTTATTTACATTTTGTATTCAATGGAATTCCTCTTTCATAGAAATCAAATATTTACAACTTTATCACATACTATGCAAAAACAAGGGAGGGGGGAAAAGTGTACCATTTTTCTCCTGTTTAGATTCCAGTGGAAAAGTTAAAAACACATGGTCACTGATCTTCACGCCATACTCAGACTACCACTTGCTATTAGAAACAGAACCACAGAAGATGCAAAATAAAATAAAGTGCATTATTTGGATACAGTAGTTCACTTTGGTGGATGAAGTTTCAGGCTCCAAGGCAAGGCACCCTGTGTTTCTATCTTACGCCCCCATCCTACCCCATTGTATACATTAGAAAAAAACAAAATTTATTAACAGCCACTGAAGCCCCCTTCTAACATTACCAACTCCGGGAATCGATAGCATTCTTGGGGGATCTTGGCTCAACTGTTCCTTCAGAGTAGCAGCAAAAAAAATTTCCCTTTAAGTTGACAAAAGATCTTCAGTCTTTGACAAAGCAGAAAGCGGCAGTTTCTAAAACTGAACAATTGCTTGGGTGGTCTGACAGCATTTAAAAAACTTCGAGGCAGTCCTTAGTAGCCTGGACAGAGTGCATGCCTTTCTGCAGCTATTTTTACTCCATAGAAAGTGCAAAATCGAAGGCACTCAGCCTTTCATTTAAACCCAGGTTGTTTTTGGAACGTGCATTTTGTTCTACAAGTTTTAACTTTCTCCAATCAGGTGAAGCAGGTGCAGAGGTAATCCCCAACTGATTTTATGGGTATGTTTGACAAGCAGCTCAGATGGTGGTTTGGTCCTAGTAATTTAATGCAGCAACAGGTGCTGAAAATAAGACCAAAACATTGGCTATATAAAAACTTGCTAGTCCAGACCAATGGTGAAAGAAGACACATCCTAGTGGTTACAGAAACCAAAACCTCAAAAAAAGCAAACCTAAACCAAGACAATCAGTTTAAAACCAGGAGACTTTTACAAATGTAAGCTGAATGTTGAACGAATGAAGTTCTACGGCAGGAAAGAGTGGCTATGCGCAGAAGGCTTGGTGCCAAGATCTCATCTTTGATCCTGGCAAAAGGAAGATCTGCATCTGAGGAGCACTAAAACTAGATTCCAAAACCAAGTAAAGTTAATGGGGAGGACACTCCATGTAATTGCAACCTTAAATTGTGAATTTTCTCTGAATATCATAGTAACATTGTTGCTACATTAGTCTTATAGATTTTGCTGCTGTTTGATGCTGGTAGAATCAAGAGGCTTTGCAGTTAAGTTGAACAGTTGTTTACGATTTTGCTTCATGCACTTTTACTTCATCGGCCTCAAAACCTGGATTGTCAAGGTGTGGAAGTACATCTACAGCCGGAGGGTGGAATGTGTTGCTCACAAGGCGAAGATTGTCACCTTTCAGAATGAAAGGGAGGAGGAAAAGAAATTAGATTTTAAGATGAATAAGGGTTTTGTGGTAATCAAATCCATTAGAGTTGCATCTCAGAACTAATGCACACAGCACATTTACTTTGTGATGTTGTCTTATTACATGTTTATAGACATCCTATGTGTAGTAAGCCATGCCAAACCTCCTGTTTTCTGCCTCAAAAACCCACATCATGGATTCCCTGACTACCCGGCATCTTCAGGTTCTCTTGCAGCATCCAGATGTTTTTGTTACCATCATACTGCTCAAGGAGATGTCTATCATCCTGAGCAGTTTGTCTAGATCCAAAGTTGCAGATCTTGACCATCAAGGCATAGTCTCTATGGCAGTCCCCTAAAACACTAGCGTTCTTTTGACTCCAAAAGGACATCCTTTTGAGGTGTCTTGGGGAGACAGGATGAAATGCAGATGTTTTTTGTCAATGACGTATCATTAGGAATTACAGACACACCTGGCAGCAATCCACCTCACTTAATGTATCCTTAGTAACTAACATTGCACTAGCTCAAATTCTAGTCTTGAGAAAGGCTAGATAAGCCAGTCTGACTAGTAAGCTGGCAGATGTGTTGACTGTATTGTGGCTCTCCTCCTATAAATTTCACCTGAGCTCTGTTTTGGCAGGCTGTCAGGATTCCTCTGTGATCTACAAACACTTGTGGTTCCATTTCCCTCCAGAAAGCCCCTGGCTCAGATCTCGTCCCCTCTCCTTAAAAGTACAGCATTTTTGCTCAGCTGCAATGTATGATAAATTAGCCCTGTAAAGCCCTGTAAAGAGGGTCACAGTGTGAAGAATTAAGGAGGAGCTCCATGAAGCTTTTTGAACACTCAGCTGCTCTTCTTCAGCTGCTCTTCTTCAGTGCCATTATTTGCAAGTACTATCGCTGTGTGTTAAGATGGCATAGTCTTCTGCTAAGAGAAGGGGAGCTAAAATTGCACAAGCACATGAAGGGTAAAATTGCACAAGCACATGAAGGGAGAATTGAGAGCAATTCACCACACTGTAGCTCATGGGAACAGCCAGCAGGTGGCAGCAAGTGCCAGTATTGTCTATGCCCCATACCTGCAAGTTCAAGGGAGCACAGTCCATTGCCAAGAAAATAAACTAGCCCTTTATAGCAGCCAAAGAGCACACAGGGTGGAATTTGCGAGCTAAGTGAAAAACTCACTTTCTGAAGGGGCAGGTTCCTCAGGAGGAGGCTCATCTGCTCCTTGGACTGAGGCATAGCCGGACGATGCAGTCTCACTATGGTTATCCCCTTCATTAAGGGAAGAGACATTTGAGGCTTCAGTAGTCACCACAGCCGGGAAAGACTCTGCTCTGTCTTCTATATCCACCTGCACCAAAAAGATGTGAAGTAAGCATCGCCTGCTGTAAAAAGCACACTAAATTTGCAAAATAGCCAGCCACGATCTGCATCAGACAGTTTCTTTTGGCCTTCTGAGGCACTGTTTATAAAATAAGGCTGCAATCCCATGCACACTTTCCTGGGAGTAAACCCCATGAACAGAGTGCAGTCTACTACCAAGTAAATCCATGTGGGACTGACTGCTGCAAGCACTTTATGTAACTAGGCCAGAAGCCAAGACTCTTAGCCTGCAGTTTGTCTGACGTTCACTTGGACATGGGAGGTGGAGAACCACGGCAACCAGAGAGTTCCTGGGAATGAAATTGTTCTGTTCACCTCCATGTCATTAACCTCACTCCAAGGAACCAAGGTCAACTTACAGCGCACCCGGGTCTATCTATTCAAAAGCAAGTTCCACAGAGGTTTGTGGAACTTGCTCCCAGCAAAGTGTGTACAGGGATGCAGAATGTCAGACCGTGTCCTCTCACAGAGATAGCAGGTTTACCTCAATTCCCAAAGCCTTCAGTATGTCACATTTACACATGGGGCACGTCCTATGTTCCAGCAGCCATGGGTCAATACAGCTCTTGTGGAAGAGGTGGCTGGAAAGAGAGGTCATTTGGAATATGAATTGACGTGCTACCACAAAACTCTCCACTTACTACAAAAAAAGAGAAACGCTGTTTGGCTCTCAGATAAGTAACCAAAGGTTTGAAGCATGTTTGCACCACTTTTGGAGACAGGGAGGCTGGTGCACGTCAGTACACCGTCCTCTCTGCACCATGAACGGAGCCAGGTAAGGGCAGTGCCTGGAGGCCAGCACAAGGACTTGGGGAGGGCAGGACGGTGCAGGGGGTGCGATGGGGGAAGGCAGGCCCGTGGGCAGACTGGTCCGGGGGGGGTGTGTGGAGCCAGAATCCAGCACAGAGGCCCTACCCCAATCCGGGCAGTCTGATTTTGCTGGCGCAGATCCAAGTAGCCCCATGTGGTGGATGGGGCTTACCCCAAGGTGATCTCCAGCTGCCTCCTAACCTGCACTGGATACAGTACAGGTCAGCCCGCCTGCCAGCGCAGGCTAAGATTGCACTCTTAGTGATGCAAAAATGTCTTGTAATAAAAGAACACAAACATGATGAGAAGAATTTGAGTAGGGAGGGGAAGAATGCAGTCAGGTGTTGCTGAACTAGATTCAGGGCAAAACTGTGAAACCTTGGCTGTAGGTGGGGAAGGCACTGCATAGGAGAAAGTGAGCGTGCACAGGATAGTATTTGCATGGGAGAGTAAATCATTAAGCATCTGTGTACACAGAACTGCGTGTGTGAGTGTGTGCTCATCTCTTGGGCAAGACCAAACGGCATTCCTTACTCCAGACCTAGATCCAGCAAAGGTTAAATAAGCCAATGCACCTCTGGGAAGGACCACTTGCCACTACCTTACTTGGCCTTCTTCTGTCGCCACCCTAGAGCTGTGAAATTCTCTTCCGTGGGTTGTCGGTCTGGTTCCAACTGTTATTGTATCCAGAAGCAGGTAGAACTGGTCTTATTTGTTCTACTTTTGGAAGTCAGTCCTCTTGCGTGTTTCTGCTGTTCTGTACTTCAGTGGAGAGCTTTGCCATCATTTTTACTCTGGGTTTTTATGGGGTTGCCTGGCTATTTTTATTTCCTTGTTGTGGGTCAAATGCAGTAATGCCAGCACACAGGTTTCAGTAATAAGCATGGAGTCAGACTTTGGAACCTGAATCTAGTAGAGCACCTAAACCATTTCTCGGCTATTTCACCATCCGCATGTTAAAGACACAAGGCTGTGGCCATTTTCCAAACAGTCAAGGACCCCTAATACAAAGAACGGATCTTAAATTTCAAGTGAGGAGCTGAAAATCCAAGGGGTTGCACACAAATATATGAATCCTGTAAGTTGGGTAGATTTCTTTTTTTTGTTAAACACCACATAAAAACGCAAAACACAGCCTTTTGGAGGTTAAAATATTTGAATAAAAATACAAAACACTGCATTTTGGTTTTCAATCTATTTTAATTTATGGAAAATATCTTACTTTTCCAATTACTGTGGCTGCATCTGCTAACACTGTCACCTGTATCATCCACTTAGTACACGTAGCAGTTACAGCAATTTACTAGTTTTAATCTAGAGTACTACCAAGAATTAACTTGAGTGCTACAAAAATAAAGTGGTCCAAATGAGTCTTCTGCATGGAAAACATGCAAAGGGAGAGACGTGTTATCTATGAAACCATAGATAAACATTTTCCGTACACATGTGGAACACATTTTAAATGGAACAAGTTCCATTTTGTCTAACCCAAACCTGCCTTAAAATTTACCAAAAAGCCATGTATTTCATCTTTACCACTTGACAGCGCAAACATTAAAAACAGGAGGAGGAGGAGGGAGTGAAAACGTGGCCAGAGACTTTCTGTCATAAGTATAATGGAAATTGCCACCTACTTGCATGTTAAAATCCGCACAACATCATTTGGTTTGTATACTTCAATACACACGGCACAGCTCTCTCCATCCAGACCAGTTTCCTAAACAAACAAAAAGGTTTTTTTGTCAAAGATTATTTGCCATAAAGAAAAGTCCAGCGGTTGGGGCAGCCCAGGGAGGGGGGTGAAGCTTGGACATTAGGCTGGTTTCAAAGCCCCATACCTGGGCTGTTGCAGGAGACTTGGACCTGTGCCTGCAACTTTGCAGGTGCAGAACCGAGCAGCCTTATCAGGGTGCCTACGTCTTACCGCAGGGCATTCATCCGCTTGCCCCATGCTAAGCTGCTGCCTCCAACTTGAGTTTGGATGCAGCGCAGTCCAGCAGGATTGGGCTGTAAGAAAATACTTAAGACTGAGAGAGGTTCCTGCTCCCAGTACCTTATCTCCAGGTTTCAGTGTGCGCAGCTGAAGCCGTTGAATAGCTTTCTTGGCATCTGCTTTCAGTTTTCTCTGTAACAAACAAGCACTGGGTCAGTAACGATTTTGTTATCCCGTACAAAGCAATCAATGTTACCCAGGATGCCATCCTTTGCTTGCAGCAGGTTTTTGTCCAAAACAAAGGAGGACAGGTGCCAGCAGTGTCAACCAGAAAATAAATGGGAGCCAAGATCTACACGTAAAGAAGTGAAATGGAAAACAGATGCTAAATGGTTTGGCAGTTTGATACTTGTTAACCACTATACACAAAAGGTTATCACAGTGAAACTCCCAAAGGTAAACTGAGAAATGTTTTGAGAAGAGATATCATTAAGATACAGAAAATTCTCCAATGACCAATTCATTTCTGCTTGCTTCAGACTCTCCAGCATGTTCTTGCATTGGTCCAACGCAGTCCGATGGAGGCAAGAGTTATCCCAAGGAGAAAACCTCTGTTGCCAGTCACCAGTGTATAATCCGTATTGCTTGTTCCTACTGTCTTTTATTAACAATTAAACCAAGTCACCCACTGCCCAGAACTTGTCTGGACCAATTTCTAGCAAGATGGCAAGGAATGCATGCATTCTACCTAATCTACAGCACTGTAGGTCACACAGGAAAAAACATACAAGGCAACTGTCACAGGGTCATGGAGGATGTTAGATGCACACTGTTCTCCTTCTCGGCCAGCCCAGACAGGCAAACAGAAGAAGCAAGCTAATTAACTTCCATTAATGACCCACTGAACCAAGATACCTGCAATGCCTGTCAGCCTACAGCAGCATTTCTGATTAATTGCCAGGCATGTGTACTATAAACACCCATAGTAGCCATCCGTTGACTCAGCTGCACCCTCAGCTCATCCAGCTTTGGTATACAGCAACCAGACCCAACTTACAGATTGAAGTACCACTAGTATCAGTTGACCAAAACACCACAAATATCGATGTTCCAAGGACTTCCCCATAACACACAACTACAGTAAAAATGTTTGAGTCACTACCATATTGGTGAAAACTTACAGTTTTGTAAATAAAGGCTGCAGTAAGAGGTGGCATCAAGTTTGCCACCTGCCTTTCACTCCAGTTAATGGGAAAAAAATTGCACAACTATCCTTCAGCTGCAAACATGGCAATAAAGACCTTTCAAATGCCCTGAAAGGGAGCATTACAGCTTTCTTATTTATACAGTGCCACCTGTGTGCATGGGACTTTAGGGAGTGAAGAGACAGGTCCCTGCCCCGAGGAACTTACAATCTAGACTTTCATACAATGGGAGACAAACAGAGGAAGGAAATGGGAGGCTATGTAAACATAAGAAGCATATTTCAGTTACACATAAACTCAGTTACATTAGGGAACAGGGATTAAGGCACGGTACCAATGGTGTTACAGAAACAATGGGTTTTAAGAAGGAATTTGAAGGAGAGGAAGGAAGGTATCCTGCAGGTGTTCTAGTTTCAAAATGGGAGTGACGGCAGAAAGGGAGGACAGAAGTGAGAAACAACAGAAGTGAGGACAACCCTTCAGAGGACAACCCTTCAGAGGGTTGAGAGCTGGGGGGGGGCTGAAAGAGCAAAGGTCATGTAGTGGGAGGTGAGGGCTGAGGAAGAGAGTGAGAACTCATGGAGGATTTTGAAGTCACAGAGCTTGGGCTGATTCCAGGAGCAGAGAGGAAGCCAATGAACAGGACTTAAAGCAGGATATGACATGCTAACAAGTAAAATGAATGACACTAGAGTGTTCAAGAGCTGAGTGCTATACAAAATCCATTTTCTTGCTCTATCATAATCATCTTTGGTTAAAAAAAGCAAGTCCTGTAGGGTTTATGACGTAGTACAAGAACCCTGCAAAACCTGTCAGACCAGAGACAACAGCGGGGCAAGAGCATATACAACACAGGTCACAATCACTTCTCTCTTGTCAACACTATGAAAGAAGTCATCATCTCCTTGAAACATCCTGAGGGGGATAGTACAACAGTGGCCAGGAGCTGCCACAATAGCAAGACTGTCTTATTAGAATGCTAGTAAAACGGTACATCTTTATAAAGGTCAGAGGGTCCATGGTGGGGGGGAAAAATAGATGTATTAATGCAGGAAAATCCCCAAGACTGAACCACATGAATTATGCAACAGTCTCTGCTTCTGCAGTCTCACCAAGTTGGCCATTTTTTGCAAGCCACAAGATGCCCAACTCACAAGCTTTTTGTTTTCAGTCCTAAAACTGAAAGCTGCCAACAAGGACAAAACCAAAAAGCCATCCACTTTCTTGCTACTTAAATCATCGGCTAGTGTTGTGTTCGGCTCGAACAGTTACACAAGAGGTTCCTCTGTGATTCACGAGCAGTCCTCTGGCGGCAGGTGGAATCATGGAAACAGGCTCATTTACTTGCGATTAATTTGCCATAGATACAATGAGGCTTGAAGGCTAACATCCGTTTAAGGGCTATAAATATTGATGAGCAATTACAAATACATGTTGCACAAACAGGGTCATTTTGCATCATAAATAGAATTTAGCTTAGATGGGAAAAAGCCAGGGAAAGGCTGTAATTATGAACTAGGAGGAACATGAACTGGTTCAAGGCCTGCAGCAGAGGATGTACTGCTCTCTCTCAAAAAAAAATATGAGTCAGTCTCATTTAGAACAAAAAAGTCTTCAGCTAGGAAACTTCTAATCGTCTGGTAAGTGTGGGCACAAGAACAGCTGCTCCTACTCTCTGGCTTAGGCTAACCTTTTGCAGAAGAAATCCCCTGACAAAAATACACCAGAGAAATCTAAATATCCACATGTGGCCCTTTGAAGGACCCCTAGGTGCTCAATACCTACACCGCTGAAAATGAACTTGGATGAATTAATGTGCAATTGACCTTAGAGGGGGGAAAATTGCTGTTGTAAAAATCCTTTGTTGCAGCTAGAATGGAAATATCTGCTCAAACACTTACAGAAACGTATGCCTTCCCCCTTTGCTCCAAAATTTAGAAGTCCAAGCAGTAAGTAGTGCAAGTATGCTAGTTCCCTTGTGGTTTCTACTAGCACTCCTCCTCGCATGAATGACAAGCTTAAGTGGGGAATTACTACAATGGAAAAAACCAAAGCTGATGAGGCAGGAAATACTAAAAAAAAATAAGTAGAAGGCTTTTCTCTTCTTTAATCCCTCATTATTATACAGCAATGTTAGGCCAACAAGATAAACTGAGCAATGCAGAATTTTCAGTATCATCCAACACAAGTATTTAATTTCTCAAGAATGGAGCAGAGATATCAAACAAAGGCCAAACAGGATCTAACTTAGCTATACAGCTTCATAATACCCGCTTAACTTGCATTAGGCCTAAAGACCGAAGACTCCAGAAGCTAGTCAAATCACTTTGCATCAGTTGTATAACGTTTTTGATCAAGCTGACTCCATTCCTAGAGACTAATGTCCTCATCAATTTCCTTGTGTCTATCTTTCCTGTGCCTATTTGGGTATTAATAAAACTCCTAATAGCCAGAAGAACTTCAAGTAGTTCTTTGCCTTGCAAAGCAGTGTTACTACATCTGTATCTGAGGCACATTGAGGGCCAAAGATTATAATCTTTTCAGAAGTTCCCAACCTAACTCCTGGAGGCAATTCTTAGTTGCCACAAACAGGAATGGACTACTTAAAGGCCACATGTTCCTCATTGTTGCATTTCATCTATGAGGGGCACAGCCAATCATGCAGACTAAAAGGATTTCTTTTTCTTTATGAAGGTAGAATGGGCTCAGGTTATTTAGGGCCCAATCCTATCCAACATTCTAGCACTGATGCGACCATGCCAGCAAGGCATGCGCTGCATCCTGCAGTGGGGGAGGCAGTCACAGAGGCCTCCTTAAGGTAAGGAAACATTTGTTCCCTCACCTCAGGGCTGCATCAGCACTGGAAAGTTGGGTAGGATTGCGTAACAGGAGGCAGAATGTGTATTGTATTTGCACAGCTTACAGAGCCATGGGTGATAAAAAAGCTCCAGAGAGACACTACTAATTAGGAGCTCCCTGTCTATGTTTTCATAATCCAAGACAACCGCATTCAGTGTGTAAACATCATATAACCAAGTTAACTAGTTTGCAGGAGTCAAAGACATGCACAGCTTTAGAAGGAACACTGAATTTTACAAGCTGCCAACTTGTACTATATGATGCTTACATACTGTTAATGCTGCTGTCTTAAATGTGATGCCAAGCACTTACACTGCAGACATTCACTATACAGGCGTGTCCCAGTATCCACTGATTTGGTATCCATGGTTTCAGTTATCCATGAATACTGGGATAACTATTAAAAAGGTAGGAGAACTTAAATCTTTTTTTACCTTGCTGCAGCAAAACCACTGATGTTCCCTATCTTTAAAAAGGCTTGCCAGTAGCCACAGTTTTAGGTATCCACGGAGGGATAACCAGCAGATACTGGGACATGCTTTTACGAACCAATCAGAGACACTGCCATTGGCAGACATTGATTTCAATTGTCCATGAGAAATACACTAGTTACTTTTTATTCCATTCTTTCTCCCAGGAGCTCAGGGCAGCATACAGGACCCTTGCCTCTTTTCTTTGGTAGATTAGGCTGAAATAGTACCTGGCCCAAGGTCACTCCATGAACAACTTGAACACATATCCAATACTCTAAACCCAGGAATTTTTAACTGGTGTACTGCAAAAGTCTGCAAGTGTATTGTGGGAGTTTGGAGCATACAGGTAGCAAATTACATGAAAAAACAAAAATAGTTTTCACCACTCTCACCACCTACTGCACCTCCGAGATGATTGCCTGCCAGAGTCCAAACCAAAAATAAGCTGGAGCATCTAGCAACTGCATTATTTCTGTAAGAAAATGCTGCAGGGTGGATAGGTTATTTTAACATACATATAAGGTCAACCTGCCTATTGGCAAACTAAAAAACAGATCACTAACATCCATTTAGGTTTCCCAGTACAAACACACATTAAAACAAAATCTCACCTGTCTCCTGTTCTGAGCCCTCGCCATTCTAAGCCTTCGAGCAGAATAAAATATGAAGTACCCCACAGTGGCTGCTGTGACAATGAAAAAGGACACTGAAACGAAGAAGATGGAATAGTTGTTCATCCACGATCCATGTTTCTTTCCCACTTCGATAACCATCGTCACTTGGAAGCCATCTCTAATTCTACGAAGGATTTCTTGGCCTTTAAAATAGCTGATCATTATGGCAATGGTATCTCCAGTACCTGTAACATAAAAATCAGCGCGTGTAAGAGGCCCTTACCTGGCCAAAGATAACTGTCAAAAAGAATTTTTTTCCCCAAGCCACCTACTTCTGCCTTTGCTCTACAAAGCAGGTCATTTTGCAGCTAAGTAAACTAGATAAGGACTCACAACTTGGTCCTCAAGAGCAATTCAAACCAATTATCAGTGAGTGGTCTCTGCCTGGTATGTGCAAGAGCCACAGCCAATCAAGGCAGACAGACAGTGCCAGATGAACTAATGGTCTGATCTGAAAGGTTCAGAAGACAGTGTGCACTGCATTTAAGTTACTTAGAGGGCATAAAATTAAGGCAGAAGCTGCTGCTGAATGAATGCCTTTGAAATTTTAGTATTAGGGAATTTCCTGTTCAAGTACTAAACACTGCTTGATTTAGAAATATCATTCCAACAGAAAAGGTCACTTAGCGCTACACAAATAATGCCAGATTCCTGGAGATGTAACCCAAGAACCAGGTGACATTCCAAAAATATCGTATTGCTGCTTAACTGCAGCAGGGCAGGAATGACCATAATGCATCTCTTGCTGCTAAAACTAAGCTATTCACCAGAATGGAGAATGGGCCACTACTATGGAAACTGGAGAGAAAGACAGCGTAACAAAATGCTGACAAGAGGAAGTGATTAATGGAGAGCCTTACTGTCTGCATTATGCAGAACTAGGGGAAAGAAACACAACAAAACTGGAAGACCTGTTTACTCATCCTGTCATCTCTGGTAAACCCATCACATAAGAAAAAATAAATTAATGAAACAATTAGTTCTGCATTTCCTTCCCCCGCCCCCTCCCCCCAAAGCAGCAGCAGATTACTCTAGGCCCAGGCTCCGATCACACTACACTTCCAAGTTATAAACATATTCACTCAATGAAGGGGTCAAATGCGTGAACGGCACTACACACAGTAACAATCAAAAAGTTATCTGAACACCTTTCATATTCACTTACCTACCAAGTTACGGCCTGTGTTTTAGGAAACTCTGGCAAATTTGGCTTTCTTATTTTCCGAGAGAATCTAAGCAGCCCCGTTTCATTCAGCATTTAAAGAAAAGGACAAGCACCATAAAGGAGCCGAGGGAAGGCTTCCATGAATTCACCAAGTGAAGAATGTGGAAAAGTAGGTAAGTCAGCACTACAAGAACCCAGCAATACTCTCATCAAATGGAAGTTTTTATAATCTGGGCTTAAACTATCATCTCCTTACTGTCAGCAGTATGTTGAAACAGAAAACACAACACCCAGTTGCTACAGGTGACAAGTGTGTTTTACTCCTTCACTCAAGTAACCCCACCTTCATTTATTCCAGTTCTGGGGGGGGGGAGTCTCTCTCCATCCTAACAGTTCCCAGTACTGTATCACATATCAAAGGCTGGATTCTGCTAGCAGCCTGGAGAGCACACCTGCGGACCACCACTCAAATCTTATTTCCTCAGTTTTGCTGTCTCAGTGACAAGTTCCTTTCAGTTCTAAGCTCTCCTATTATACCTCCACATTTCAGTGAAAATCTTTCCAGTAATAGAACCTGCTTCTTTGCCCTTTCAGGGTCACATACTGGCAATGTAGTTGTTGAGGTCAGGTTTATAAACAGGTTTATAAACTTTCATAAACTGGTGAAGGAGCAAGTCAAACTGTAGGAGGAAGTTGAGAATTTCCAGACAGGACATTGCATAACAAATTTTATAACAGCACAAACACCACTATCATGGTGCCCTTCTGGAGTGGTTGGCTGGGTTGCAACTTACAAATACTGTCGTGCAGTGGTTCCTGTACTTTCTGGCTAGAAGTTTGAGTTATACTCAAGGAAATGCTCTTTCCCATCATCTCTTTCAAAAAGAACAGGAAGCAAAAGTGCACTGCAAAAGCCTTGGTTCCAACCTCTCTAAAAGGCTAACTCGATGACCAATCTGTTTTCTAACTCCCTAATACTGCAGTGGTTGCCCATCAGCACAGCTGACAATCAGAAAGCTGACCCAACCTTTAGACAAGGTGCTACTGTTCTCCATCATTAGGCTTTTCCTGCTTTGTCAATCACTATCCCTTTGTGAGAAGACAGGTTCATCTCTGTCAGATGAATGGGTCTCTCTTTAGAGGAACAAGTGCTTCTTGTCCTTGAAGCATGTCCCTGCTTCAGACATCCTACTGAAACTTCTTCATTCTGTTCTAAATCTAGTTGTCCCATAATTCCACTGTTTCTGTTTTAAGGAGGCTGTGACAGTTATCCAGTTCAACTTTTGCAGAAGTGAAATTATTTCACCCTTGACTGAACCAGTCATTCAGGCAGCAGCCCTAGGTCTGGAAACTTGGGTCTTTGCTGAACAGCTGTAGGAAGGGTAGGGTGAAATTTGAAGCAAAGCAGCCACTATTGGAAAGAATTAACCCTTCTACCACCACTTTCTCCCTGCAGACCCCTCCCTTAGCCACTTTCCTTTGCTGCATAGTAAACACAGGAACCACCACCTGGAGGAAAGAATGGGAGTGGGCAGTTGCAGGCCAGGAGAGGCCCTTTGCAGTGGTTCAGCAGAGACAGATTTCCAGAAGTGAATCTGCAGCTGAATTATTGTTCAGTTCCAACTGTCATCTGGAAGCCACAAAATTAGGGACTTCATTTAAGAAACCCTCAAGAACACTTTCCAGAAAGACACTTAGACTCATCTTCATATCCCCTGGTTCACAGATTTGAGATTCATTACTAAGTAGCTCAAAGTTACCTCATGACACATTCCTTCTTTTGCACCTTTGTCCTCTTATCAATGACACAACTACATCATCCATACTGCAATAAATAGGAGGGGTGAATAGCAGGAATGAAGTCCACCAAATACACAGCTAGTTTTACATAACACACCCAGCAAATACAGCAGTAAGACACTGGGCATAGTTTTGAAGACAGTAGGCTTGTTTGATCAGCCGTGCTCCATCACGAGTTTGTGTGAATGAGGCAGTGGTATTTTGTCAAGAGTAATGTTTGATATAAAAACATCCTACCTGTGTGCACATTTGTTTAGTATAGGGCATGACACCACCATGAAAGACATCTATTATGCACTAGGTATACACCTACCAAATTTTCACTTAAACATGAATCTCATCATATTGCCTTAACTTTGCAACTAAAATGAGTGTCCTAAATAATTTAACTGCCGCTATCTAAATAGATATCACTGCACTTGGGATATTCAAGAGGTGGCTGTGTGTGCAACTTGCTACTTGCTCAGAGAAACTTGTTCTGCTAGACCACTGTCTCTTGGCTACCCCACTGAATTACCTTTCCAAGGCATCCTTTCTGAACCTGTAGAAGCTGAGCATCATTTCTCAAAGGTATGGGGTATTGCTGTCAATAATCCCCCCTCTCCCCAAAATCCCATCTTTTACATTTGCCAATTATTTCAGCTTTTCGGTACTCTACTCCAGCAACACTAGTACATCTCTAGACACCACTGAAAGTGGCTTTTTAGACATGTCTTTAAATTAGTCCCATAATTCAGCAACTCAATAGTGGTATAGCTGAGACAAAGGTGAAACACATCAGTCAGAATAAGACCCAAGGGAAGCACTATATTGTAGGAGGGTGCTCCTAAACAGGCCAGATGTGTCAGGGAGGAGAATGCCAAGGTTTTCAGTAACGCATGGCACCCACCCTTTGGCTGTTACAGGCACTAAGTGCTTGCTGTAAGAGTGGATCCACGTGCCTGTCATGTGGGCCCACACGCCTTGCCTTCTGCAGTACCAGCAAAGCAGGCTGGGGCATTATCCTATCTAATCATGATTTGTACTTCAACCAGCTATTCCTCTTTGACAGCAATCTGAATTCTGGGGTGAAAACAGCCATCACCTTCCCTCTGCTCTATCAAAATGGTCGCATGTCCTACAAAAATCAGCATTTGGAGACCTTGGAAATGTACAAGATAGCATTATGGAAAAACCACCCAACTACTTGGTACTATCTGAAATCTTTTCAAGCCATGTTAGAAATACATTGGAAGCTACATGTGTACTTTGTTCTGCTGCACTGTTCTAATCCACCTCGATTCTGAACGTCAATATAGATTATGCACGGAGGGCAATTATCAGTTATAGTTCTGTACTTTGAAACCTGTCATTGAAAGGAATCGCCTCATCGTCCTTTGTTTACTAAAGCTTGGCCATTGGTACACCCATTTTTAAAAAGGCATAACGCATCAAGACACATTTAATATTAGAATTTAAGTACCAGATTGGGTAACTTATACTACCAAAAAGCAGTACAGTATATAAATGTTCTAACACCATCCTATACATGTCTACTGAGTAGCTAGTCCCATTGTGTTCAATGGGGTTTACTCCTAGTTGTGTATAGGACTGCAGCCGCAGTAACTCACAGCTGAAATGTTGTCCTACACAATATACAATTCTATGTTCTGTGCTCATTGCTTTGACAATATAATACCTTTACGGCAAGTCATTGTAGCTGACCCCTTAAGGAGACTGGATTGCCAGGTTTCTGTTGACACAACGCACTATCTACTCCACCCTCACACTAGAACACCCTTAGGGTATGCAGACACTGGCCTCATGATCTCTACTTCTTACTTCCACTGAAGCTCTGCCAGTGAGAATCCAGCAGCAGGGCAAAATAGCTGTCCACCTCTTCAATGCACCCTTGCCCACACAGAAATCAGTATGATCTTGGCTTCTCCCCCTTTAATTTTGTTCCTTGGCTTTTTTTGTGCTGCTGTTCTTTTAATTGCAGTTTTATGCTACTTGTATACTGATTGAATTGTTTTTCAATATTTGTTCATCACTTTGGGTCTGATGTCGAGTCAAGCCACCCAAATAGACAGCTCTCCCGCCTCACACAAGCTGGACTGTGCACTGCTAGGTTCCATGAGCAACTGAACGTTCTATTGTCACAACAGCTCTTCAACCAGAGACTTCACTGCCACAAGGGCAACACCATCAATAGCCCATTAGTCAGCAGCAGACAGGAAGTTAAAGCAACAAATGACCTACAGCAAATACATTAGAAGCTTCCTCATATTTCTCTTTTGGTCCTCAAGACTTCCGTTTTCCCTGAGGAATACAGAATATTACTGTATCTTAGTTTATGATGCCGAAGACCTAAGGGTCAAAAACACACCCAACAGCTGTTTGGAACAACCAGAGGTACACAAATTATATCCAGGGTTCCTAAAGAGAAGTTTAACTGAGGAGGAGCTGGGATGAGGAGGACCCAATTGAAGAGACAAGATAGTTGGATAGGATTGGGCCCTAAATAATCAATCCCTTCAAAACTACCCTCAGTAGATTGAATATTTTTTCTATCGCATAATCCAAAGACTGCTCAGCTAGACTATTTGATGTTAATTCTTTATTATGTCACTGAAATTTGATAAGATGGACTGAACAGAGGTTACAAAAAAATAAGACAAGCATGGATAAATAATTCCAGGGTGCGCCTGCCACAGTTCTCATTGGGGAGAGAAGTAGCAAGAAGTTCTTCAAGAACTGCAGCTTGCAAGAGCCAACTAGTCAGAGCAGGTATGAGCATGGCAGTAATTCTGGAAAGTTATATGCGAGTACAGGGCAGGCCAGTGGGTCTACACTGATGGTGCAAGGTTTTAAAACTTATATAGACAGAGTCATATCAGTTTCTCCCCAAGAAACCTGGTGTGTTTTCTCCATTGAACTTCTGTACGTGGCAAATGATTGTGGGAAATTGGACACAATCATGAATTCAAGGCTGTATCCACCAATCCCAAAGGACGCAAATCCAGGTCCTTTCTGGCCTCATCATTGCCCTGCACTAACTTAAAAGTACCAGTGGCTTTCAAAGCTGCTCATCTGTCTCACTGATCTTTTCAATGATAAATTCCTAACGAGCTTCCAAGCATTGCATGGGTCACTAACACAATCTGGATTTCTTGCCCTACTGTAGTCTCCCTTCCATGTTGCCACGGGCAAGCTAGTTTTTATTAGCCAAGGCATTTGTTGTGGTACAATGGGGAAAGATGCGGATGATTTAGTCACTGTGGAGCAGCAAAGAACATCAGGAAAGAATGCAGAAAAGTCGGTTCAGACAGACCCGCAGAAGCTTCAAAGCGTTTTTCATATACGTCCCTGTAAAGGAGTGCAATTAGAACTCTGCAGGAGATACAAGAATTCCAGTTGCCCAGCTGAGCACCGCATGTGTCCTGTGGTCATGTTAAAATGGGAGAATACCAACGATACACACACGAGGTCACAAGAAGAAACATAGGTTTTTAAAGCAAAGAAATAAGCAACACGCTTTTAATTATTCCCAAAGGACGATGGGCGTCTTTAAATGATGAAAACATTATTGTTCCTTAGCCACCAGGGATACATTACAGAGAAAAGAAAGCCCGTGCTCAGCTTTATTTTCTCAAAGGAATACATTACTATGCAAGATTACAGCCATGCCAATAACTCTTGATACTCCTGAATTTTTTCCTAGGTGGAAATTATTGCTGTACTGCTTGTGTACATGTTCATGGCATTGTAACAAGAAGCAGCACAAACACATAAAACAATTCTGTCACGTGGGTTATTAAAAAAACAAGCATTGGTCAGAGAATCACAAAGTGGATCTGCAGTTGTTCCCAGAAACCTCACATTTCCACCACTCCCAGTCACTCTCCTCATTGAAAACACCATCTGCATAACTGGAAATGCCTGCTTAAAGAAACTTTACACACATGTGTAAAAAATTTTTTTCAAGAAACGCAAACATGTAATTGAACCCTTCTAATGTGGTATCTGGTTGAAATGGGTAAACTCTGGGAAGCTTTGAACTCTTAAGGTGCATAGATGCTAAATATTATGGTTCATCTTTTGTAATGCAATCAAGAAGGAACCAACAATTAAGAAGTTGCTTTACAGATACATTGGTGATTGAGTCTTGCCCAAGTCTCTATGATCCTTCAGGCCAACACCCTTCATAAAGAGTGGGAAGTGTGAGAAAACACACTAGCCTGCTTTGATGCTACATAAATCACACGTGCTCCTGGCATGGCTACTGTAACTTTTACAGCTGCATAACAGTCAGTCCCTTTAGTGTCAATGGGGCTGTTGCCCAGGTAAGTGTGGATAGGGTCACAAAGCCCAATCCTGTTGATGTCTACTCAGAAGTCAGTCTCTTTACAGCCCATGGGGCTTACCCCAAGTAACTTTGGTTAGGGTCGCAACCTCACTCAAAGTCCTATCCTAGGCATGTCTAGGATTCTGTCTACCCAGAAGTCAGTCCCTTTATAGTCAATGGGACTTTCTCCCAGGGAAGTGTGGATAGGGTCGCAGCCTCACTCAGAGCCCAATCCTATGCCTGTCTACTCAGAAGTCAGTCCCTTTACAGCCCATGGGGCTTACCCCCAAGTAACATTGGATAGGGTCGCAGCCTCACTCAGAGCCCAAACCTAGGCATGCCTACTCAGAGGTTCCTCCCTTCGCAGCCCACGGGGCTTACTCCCAATTAAGTGTTGATGCCTACTCAGAGGCCAGCCCCTTCGTAGTCAATGGAGCCGTTTCCCAGGTAAGTGTGGGTAGGGTCGCAGAGCCCAATCCCCCTGACTCAAGAGGTCAGTCCCTTCAGTACAGCCAGTGGGGCTTACCGCCAGGTAAGTGTGGCTGTCCACTCAGAAGCCAGTTAAGTCCCTTTGGTGACAATGGGGCTTATATTACTCCCAAGTGTGGCCGCCTGCTCAGAGGGCGGCGCGCTCCCTGCCCAGGGGCTTCCTCGCGGGCAGCGGGGCTCCCCCCACCACCACTCACCGGGGTGCGTCATGGGCTGGACGTCGCTGCCGCTGCCGCCGGCGTGGTTGAAGATGACGGCGGCGGCGGCCCCGCGCGCGGCGACCAGGCGGATCTTCTCGGCGAAGGTGCAGCCGCCGCCGCGCTGGACGAGGGCGAGCCAGGGCCGGGGCGCGGCGGGCGCGCCGCTGAAGTTGGCGCCGGCGGGCAGGCAGGCGTTGAGGCCCTCGCGGGAGTCGGGCGCCAGCAGCGGCCCCGCGCAGCGCCGCACGGGCGAGTCCTGCCCGAAGATGCCGCTCTCGCCCGCGCTCCAGAAGGTCTCGTTCGTGGTCGGGTTGCGGCCGGAGACGTTCAGCCACGCCGTCCACACGGCCTGCGCCGCGCCGCCCCGCGGGGCCCCCGACAACAGCAGCAGGAGCGGCAGCGCCGCCGCCGCCGCCGCCACCCCCCGCAGCATCTCCGCTGAGGCCGGGAAGAGCCGCCGAAATTCACCTCAGGCGAGCACCGAACGCTCGCGCCGACCGACTGGCAGTGATTGACAGGGACTCCCGCGCACGCGCGTTGCGGGCCTCGGCCGGCGGGGACTGCTTTTAGGGGCCCCGCCCACACGCAGGGAAAAGGGGCGGAGCCGCGCAGGCCACGCCCTTTCTCCCTTCCACGTGCGAGCTGGCGCCTCCTCCTCCTCCGGGATCGGAGCTGTATAATAACTCTATGGATCGGACGGAGGACTGCTTTTAGGGGCCCCGCCCACACGCAGGGAAAAGGGGGCGGTATCGCGCAGGCCACGCCCTTTTTCCCTTCCACGTGCGAGCTGACACCGCCTCCTCCTCCTAGAGTGGAGGAATCCTTTTAGGGGCCCCGCCCACACCCAGGAAAAAGGATTCAGACATAAACAGGGGAACACTCAGTTCTAAATTTGGGAGGGGGGGGGGAAGACAGGAGGAGCAACAGATGGAAGGCACTTCTCACCAGGCTGCTACCAGACCGCTGCAGTCAGTCTCAGAAACAGGCTAGCCCTGATTCTGCCACGTATCTAGGCCAGCCTGAGCATGTACAGAATGATGCAATCTTGCTTAGTGTTCACCCAGCCCTGGGAACCACATGCTTAACCTTAACTAGTATATAATATAAGAACCAGTCTGTCAAAGTAGCCAGAGGTGGTGCAAATCCCTGCCTATGCATTGAGTTCCCTAAGTGGCGATGGCAGAGTTACCTGCCTGTCACAGCCTAACCTAATTTTATGATTACGGTGAGTCACTGCAGTAATACAATCATTACTGTGATGAAGACGATGATTGCAGTGCTTGTTATTACACAGTGATTTGAAAACACGCACCATTTATGAAATGCTTTGGAACATTTCACCTGCACTGGCATCTGGAGAACAGGAAACAATGGCATAGTTCCCCATAGGTTTACTCCTGCTGCTGCTTCCCTCCCCTTCTCGTTGCCTTTCTCGTGACTACTGTGAGCTCCTTGAGGCAAGGATCTTCCATTCTTCACCAAGTGCCATGCATCCAAATGAGGCCATTAAAATATGATAAAAATGTAGGCAAGATTACCCTCGAACATTATGGTTTCTTAGCAAGGCTGGAATGCGCCCCACATGCTTTTGAAATCCAAAGTGAAGTCACTGTTCTGCTCATTTCAACAGAACAAAAGTGCAACACACTTTTTGAGGGATGGAGGCCACTGTGATTGGCAAATCCAGTTGAAGACACTGTGATGACATTTCTCCAAATCTGATATAACAGAAGAATCCAGCTGCAGACTAAGGGCTCAATCCAGAACCCTCCAGCGCGAGCAGTAAAAATGTACCGTGTTGGAAGGCACATGCAACGCGAGCAGTAAGCTCTTACCGCATTTGCTGTAGCAGTGCCAGCCCCTCGCAACGTTAGTGAAAGGTAAGGGTTAGCCATCGCTGGCGTTGCGGGGATTCTGAGCAGGAGGGAGTTCCTGGGCGGGCAGGTGGTCTCACAAGGGGTGGGACCTTCTGGTGGCTTCCACTGCTGGATCTAATCCCCGGCGGAGGCCCAAGCAGCCTGACATGGGGCTGCTCGAATCACAGCCAGCAAAATAGCCAGCTGAGGAGCCCCACTGCAGGTGGTGGGGCTTCCCCCCAGGGGAAAGGGGACGAACATCCCCTTCTCCCGGAGAGACCCCAGTGGCTACCATGACCCCAGTATATTTCTATACCAGGGTCATGGCATGAAAAAGGTTGAAGACCATGATCCTATGCCACTTGGAAATTGTCTTCTGGATGGGCAGCCCAATCCAGAACTGCCTGGCCACTGCAAGTACAGTGGTAGCCAAAAGGCTACCGCTGCATCCAGAGGTAGCCAGGCAGCCACTGGGGTCTCCCAGTGTGATGTTCTGTCCCTCCTTCCTTTTCCAATGGAGGGCTTTCCAGTGGAGGGCTGCAGGCAAGTAGATGGACAGAGATGGGAACTTCCACCAATCTGCTGCCTGAGGCCGATCTCAGCTCAGCCCTGGTCCAAGGCTGATATCGGGGTACAAAAGCAGCAGATCCTAAAACTCTGTTGGCCAGGACTGATTCCTGCTACAGTCCGTTCCGGAGCAGAACCCCAGTGGATGAGGCATGATTGTACTGTATACACAGATATGTTGGAAGCACACAAATCATTGAGACCCCAACAGCTAAATTCTTATTGACGTTAAAAAAAAAAAAAAAGGGAGGTGACTTGGAAAAGTTTGCACTGATTGTTTTGTGAGGTTGAAGATGACTTCCATTCATGGCACTGGAAAAATGGGCAGGGAAATTCCAACAGATAACATTCAGTTCACAGTGAAATTATATTTGCTCTTGGATAATGAACATGATCCACACCACAATCTCCCAGAGGGCTAGTTCAACTCCCACACAGCCCCAAATGGATCTTCCTCCTTGTATTGTATTTAAATAACCTAATTGATAATGAGGCTGCTTGTGACAGGTTGATGAATGGTAATCAAGCCTCTTTCTTCTAAAGGAATGCATAGAGGGAAAAGTGATTTACACGACCTGCTTCCTTATACAGAGATAGAGGTTGACTTTGGGGTGTCATGGAAGAGCTATCTGCTTACTTCCTCTGGTGTCCAACTCCTTATGAGAACACGTTTACTAAGTAGGTCACCCACACCTAATTAGGGAACTGGGTATTTGCTGAAGCAAGCTGGTGGGAACTATCCGTCATGCACTAATTTATTTATTTATTAATTATTATTTGTTAAGCTGGGACAAGATTATTTTAAGGACCACTTTCACCCATGTGCCTTCCCTAGACTGGGAGGGATGCATGGGGTGTTCAGTAGGTTTCATGATTTAAACTAGTGTTTAATAAAGTTAAGCCCCAACCTCAGTCTGGTGTCTTCCTTAGGGGCAGTGCAAGGATTATAGGCTACCCTAGAATGCCAAATGCAGGGGAGTGGCAGCAAGATGCAAGTATCTGGTTGTCTTGTGTGCTCCCTGAGGCATCTGGTGGGCCACCGTGTGATACAGGAAGCTGGACCAATAGGCCTTTGGCCTGATCCAGCAGGGCTCTACTGCTTCTTACGGCACAAATTACCTACAGGAATTACCATGATGTTGAAAAAAACATCAGCTTTATGTTTCACAATGGGAACACACATCTACTTTTTCCTGCAATCACCTGAATGGAGGGTGGGGACAATACCCCAAGAACATGCTGTGAAAGAATTTGTGCTAGGTTTGTTTGCTATTTCAAGAGGTTAAATCATTGGTTTGTGTAATTTTCCTTTGTGGGGTGGGAAAGAGTGTCATATCAGTTACTATCTAGGAGGTAAAACAAACTGTATTTTCCAAGTCTTTCAGGCAAATATACAGACACTTTTTCCTCTACAAAGGAATGAGCCGAGGCAGTTAGCTTTCAAGCGAGTTTCAAAGGGGAAAGATGCTTACTTGGAAAAATGTATTTTAATACTACTGTTGATGGTTCAAGCCGCTCCTAAAAGCAATAGAAAATCCAGTCTAATCCCAGTGATTGCCTGGAGAACCCCATCCTCTGATCCAGGTTATCCCCAGCAACAGAGTGCATTTATTTGCATGGTGCCAAAACACTTCCAGGCAGGGCCGGCCTTAAGCCAATGTGACCAATGTCATCGCACTGAGGCCCTGCATTTTGAAGGGTCCCTGCACTAGTGCAACGAGCATATTGCCTGCTGCTGCAACCGGGATCTCTGTTGGCTGTAGGTCAGTGGGGAGAGCAGAGCAGCTTTGCCTTGGGCCTTCCCACCTGATCCTGCCAATGGCTCACTAGGTCAAGGGAATGAGAACATTTGGGCGCCACTGGGTTAAATGAATATGCATACTTTGCTACAAAGAGGAGGGGATATGCCCAGACATGTTTGGCTCTTGTAGGACAGAGAGGTCTTAGGATTTCATGGGGTTGGATATGTTGATTCATCGGGGTCTTTACTCATGTCTGGTGAGGTTTCCGTTTGCAGGGGCTGAATCAGAAAGGTTTATTTCCCTTCTTTCTTTGGGGAGTTGATTACACAAGAATGGAGATCTGAACTTCCATATGATCAAGGAGATGACACAGTAGAACAGCCAGCTCAGAAGCATCAAACAACTGAAAATCTACAAATGGACAGAACATGTCCGTACATGTCAATATTGAGCTATCTGCATCATGCAATAGTATAGCTCCATAGAGACATGTGACAGGAAGGCAATGACCCACAAAAAGAATCCCCAGATTCTGGGGTCAAATGAGCTAAATAAATGCATCAACTGGTGACATTTGCACGCATCATTCTGGATGTGCAATTTTGTAGGTTTTTCCCCCCATTATCGAGGGAGAGGATTGAGGCCAAGTTGTGGCTAGAGACAACGACAAGAAAGACAGTGACGGGCCAAAATAAATGAGGGATTGAGAATCCTAGTTCAGTGGTTCTCAAACTTGTTAGGGAAGTTTTGCAGGAAAGGCATGGCAAACATTTTCCAGCAATAAATTATTAGTGAGCTGCAGCAAGAAAAGTACTGGGAAAGGGAAAGAAAAGGCAAAGCTGGAGGAGGAGAACACTAATGTGAACAGTCTCTTTGGGAAATTGTGCTAAGCCAAAAAGGGAGCATTCGTTGCTGCCCCCTCCCATAGCATTGCCATTGGGAAGGCCTTCAGATCGGAGATGCTGCCAGTGAGTGGGTAAACCTTAAAATATTCTGGGACTTGTGGCTGAAGACGTCCTTTGCAAAGAGAGAAAGGAGCACTTAATCACGTCTGAGAATGGTACCAACCCAGCCGAGTACAATCTGATAAAGAGGGCTTGAAAAACAAACCGTAAATTGCCAGCTATAAAGCATTCCTGGAGAAGTAGATTGCTTTTTCATCCAAACATGAAATTTATTTTATTAGAGTCGATAGTACTAGACAGAACAGGATTCTTTTTCTGCAAGGGTTTTGGTCTAACTCCAGCCAATGGAGAGGGCCTTGGTGCCAAGTTCACGGTTAGTGTTCAGACAGGGGGAGCGCGTGGGGAGAAACTGAGGAGTGTTTTGCATGAATTGCAGTTGTGTGGGAGGAAGAAAATGAAGTGCACCTGAAGGCTGAGAACCCTCAGGATGTGGGAGTATGTGAAGGAAAAACAGAGAGAGCTCAGGGGTGCATTTGGGCCCTTGGAATTCTAGTTATCTTTAGATGAAAGGCTATTTATTTTATCGTAGGTACACAGCCGGTGTCCACACACTTTGGCTGACTTTAGAAGTCAAGCAAATGTTTGTAGTTGCTGGGAACCAATGGGAGGCGCACTCCCGCAGCCTCCCTTCCCTAAGTTTCACTCCTATAGTCTGAAGCACTAAAGTATTTCTACAATACAGAAATTTGAAGTGTAATGAAGTGGCTTTGAAGTGTAACGCAACTGCAGGGATAAAACCCCTTCTGCAGCTCCAAGCTGGAGTGAAGGGCTGGGGCTCATTGTGATTATAAGAGCAGGGGTGTAACACACTGCCCCAGTGTCCAGGCTAGTGATGTCACTACATCACGTGACATGTGTCATGTGGTATCACTTCAGGTTCCCCCCCCCCCGCCCAGGAGGGGATGCTTGCTGCAACAGCTTTCCACCCCCATTCCTTCTTCTGGAGAGGCTCCCAGAGTGTAAAGATGCCAGCCCCTCCTTTGTAACTAGGGTGGAGCCTGGGGCTGTCAAGCACCATTTACATGGCATGACTGTTCAGACTCAGCCATAAAGTTCTGTTTTTCCAAAGGGGACCAAAGTCAAACTGCCTTTAAAACAACACCAGATCATAAGACACTAGTACTTATTATGGTAAGAGACCGTGTAATCAGTGGAGATTGCTGAGGAAGGCGAGGTCAGCATGCGCAGGTCAGGAAACAACTGCCATAAATATAACTGATCATCCAGAACTACTTTTTCTTTTTTATAAAGGAGAAACAGAAGTAGCTTTAGGAACCGTTTCAGAAACAGAATGAAAGAGAATCAGAAGAAGTTTTAGGAAACAGCAATGTCTGTCATCAATCTTGAAAATAAAAGATAAAAACCAGATGTGGCCGCCTGCAAATTCAGTGTCTCCAGTGTAGTGCAGCAAGAAAGTAATAAGAGGAGACTTACAGAAGAGGTTGCGATAACACAGAAAGGATGAAGACTCATCAGATATGCAGCTCCAACAGTGGTGGTGCTGGGGTTTGGCCGCTTGGGGCCTTCCCCCAATCTGCTCCCCCCCCCCTGACCCTGAAGTAATTATGATGACGGGTAAAACAATTGCTCTGTCGCTGTGCTACAAGCCCGAAGCAAAAACAACTTGTTTTCCAGACCTTTTCCCACACTGCATCCACCAGACAGCATTTATCTGAGTTTAGAGGAATGATCAAATGTACTTTCTACAGGGGACTTAGCCATGAGGTCATTCCATGGATGTGCACCATCAAATCAGGGGAGGGAAAGGTAGGGGGCCCTGAAGGAAATCCACAAGCCCCAACCCAACTCCCCCAAATTTGAGCCAAATTACACCCCCTGTAGGTTTGTGAAAATGGGCACTCATGCACATGAACACACACCCCGCCCGTAATTTGAGCACTGCGGACATACGTTTTGTGAGATTTATACATATATTTGGGTTTGACTGATTTAATATGCATATCTAGTGGTGGACACTTGAGGGCACCATTGTTCTAGGATAGAAACCAAGATAAGAGCCTGTTCCACACAGAAGATTCTTTCATTTACCAATGCCTAGCAGGTCTCAATTACTCCTGCCTGCTTCTGCAAGGATCTGATACACACCCTCCAGACTGATCAGTAAGGGGAAGAGGTGCAAAACCATAGCAAGCACTGTCCAGAGTGCTAGGAGTGTGTTTTGTGCACATTGAGTGCCAGCAATCAGGCAACCCACACACTGAAAACGTAGAAGTCAGTGGCTGCAGGCACAGAAAATACAGGGATTGCCTGGAAGGCCACAGGCAATTGGCTAAGTCCTGTAGGCCTACAAAAAACCCGACACCCTGAACAGCCACTGCAGTTTTGAGAGACGCTACCTATTTGTCAGGAGCACGGAGGACCATTATTAAGTAAGGCCACCTTAATTTAAACACTACTCAGAACAGCAGTTCAAATTTAAACATTCAAAGTTAATTTGGGACTAGACAGTGTTAACATTTTTTTTTTTGTTCTATATGCTGCAGCAGCAAAATCTCAGCATGTGTACATGGGCTGTGTTTTTATAATCCCTCTTTACCTTTGTGTCATGTTTCTGGTAGAACAGTGGACTTGCCCCCCAAAATAAAGGCCCATGTCAACAGCCAAGCCCCTGCCCCAGTGTGTTCATGCTCCTTCAGAGATATAGGGGGAAGGGAACAAGGGCTGTGTTAGAATGGCTTCCATCAATCTGTCATCCCTCAACTACAACACCCCTTCTGTAAGAATGGGTAGGTTCTTGTAACACTGTACCATCACAGCAATGTTACAAGTCAAGAAATAAGTATTTCCATCCTGATGCCAAGTAAATATAGCAGGTCGTCTCCAAAATGCAAAATGTTCTTGTGTCCTCAACGCCTTGCAAATTCTGGCTGGGTGGCTTTTACATATAAATTATAATGTATGGCTCGTGGAAATATGTAGGATGAGCTCCTTTTTGCATCACAACTAATATGAAAGGTAAATAAAAAAATGTTCAAGCTTTTAAGATTTATTTACCAGAGGTCAACCAGAGTCCACTGGATTAAAACGCAAGTTTAAGGTTCATGGTGAGTAAATATATTTGAGGATGCAAATGCTGCTTAAATACTGCAGCTCTTAAACACCTAAAGCTTACGATATGGGATTACATTAAGCAAGTTAACATTAAGCAACGGATTAAATCGTTCTGAAATCATTCACTAAATTCCTCACTGGAGACCTTCAAGCAGAGGCTTGACAGGCACCTGCTGGAGATGCTCTAGGAGGATTTCCTGCTACAGGCAGGAGGTTGGACTAGATGACCTTGTAGATCCCTTCCAACTCTGATTCTATGAAATACATGTTCCTTGTAAGGTTGTTCCACTACCGCTCAAAGGGACTTTCTTGAGAAAGCATGTCTTGAACTGAAGGCTGAAAGTAGTACTAAGGATGATGAAGCTGAGCAACTGGAAGGCTCCTTGTTAGTAAACGCGAATTAAAATACACTTTCCTAAACAAAAAAACTTGCCATTTTCCACGCAGCCTATCGTAACAACTCACCGGGATGTGCCATGGGGATTGTGTAATTACCGCGCCATTGGTAGTTGAAGACGACAACAGCCTCTGCACCCTGCTCAGCTGCACGGTTGATCTTCTCGGTAAAAGTGCAATTGCCTCTTTCGATCAGGGCGATCCAGGGGGACGTGGCGGCCGCAAACTGCGTGTTCCAGTTGCAGGCTTGGAGTTTGGTGTTGTTGGGGGTGACCACCAGGCCGCGAGCGTCGGCTGCAGGAGACTGCTGCCCGTACAGGCCGCATTCGCACTTGGCGCTCTCAGTGCTGTTGTTCGAGGTGTTGAAATAAAACAGAGTCACGTTGGCTTTGACTGGAACCGCGACCGCAGCGCTCAACAAGCCGGTGAAGATCAGGAGGCAGACAAAGCTGGATTTGCTCCCCCCTTTCATTGCTTGGTCATTTAAGCATAACATCCAAAGCCTTTACAGGTATGCTCAATTGCCGCCGTCAGTCTGTCGCTTCTCCGAGAGGTCTGAAATTACAGTCCCAGGCAGGTAAGCAACACCACTCCTCCCCAGCCTCATCATCAGATCCTTGTTGCATCAGCTCCATTTCAGCTTACGTGCCTAGAGGGAATAAACCTGCCTGATGCTGAAGCTGTAAGGCACACAAAGGTAACCTTCCACTCCTTCACATCTTTCAACCAACCGACTTGGGTGATTTAATAAACAGCAGTTTATTAAACAAGCTTTTTAGCTGAAAACCAGGTGGTTTTACATCCTCTCCTGGACTCTGCACCACCCAATGCTTTAGGAAAGCAGTATATAAACTATATAAAAAGTATATAGCTCAATCTGTCCACTTTCTCAACAGATGAGATTAAGCAGCAGCACTGTGCATACAAAAACCAAAACAAAACCCTGATCCTTGTTTTATTTGAACAAGACGCTGTTGCATTTTTATTACATCTTATAGTACAAGGGGAAAAAACCCAAAGAACATTGCATCATGTGCACAATCCTGAACTTGGCTCTTCAGTAAACATTAAAACTGTAATAAGTTATTGCATTATGAAAGCTAGAGTATAACTCAGAATGTTTGTGACTGACCACTTTGTTCCCAAATAGAAGTAAACGAGTTGCAAACAGATACACTTTTAACTGCATACAGAACGGCAGCTTTACAGGGCTCTTTTGGGATCGCACCGCCCTGACTGTTTTGACCCCACTCCAAGTGTTGAGCTGTGCCTTAGGTTCGGTAAAATACCAGCTCTTGCTGACATGGAATTCACTTAACAGGCAGGGCCACAGGAAGCGGACAGAGCACTGCCTAGGCTTGTGCTAAACTACCAACTCTGCATCAACGGCAGCTCTCATTGCTACTTCTACAAGAAGTAGACAAACTGAAACAAACTGAAATTTGCTCAAAGTTCACCATCTTATGGGCAAGTGGAGGAGTCTCATCAAGCTCTGCTGACCACATAATCACGAGAAATGTAAGGGCTCTCAAAGCATGGGTTCTCAAAGAATCCCCATAAGGCCATCACCTGCTAGAAGAAGCAGGATCTTCCCTTGATTCCTTCCCACCAGGAGCCATATCGACCCCACTTGAACTGCCTCGTGCCTGGCATTAAAGAGACAGCCTTTTTGCTATTTCAAGATGCAGCCTTTAGGGACACGGAGACACGTTGAAGGTCCACGTGTTCCATAACTCCCATTTTTTCCTTTCATTTTGACCTGCTTAGTTCCATGACTAAGTGAGCTCTGACAAGCCTGAGCTTTGTTTTAGTTACACCCAAGAGGATAGAGGTTGTTTGCTTTTCCTAAAGATGCTCTCTAGTGTGATGACAATGTCAGAGAACCTCACTGCATTCAGATGCCTAGAAATCAGATACCAGCAGCTAAAATCCCAGTTTTCCCCTCTGCACATGCACAGAGTTTCCATCAAACAAGCAGGATTTGGCTGGTCAACATATTCACCCTTTTCCCTTTGCTAGCAGCCTCTTTAAAAATGCAAATCACAAAACGTTACTTGTAGCACTCCAAAACTGAGGTCAGAGTGCAACGTGTCACAATATCCCCTCTGTAGATAATCTGCCCTCTCAGGTATGAAGGTCTGGAGCTTTCCTTTCCAAGGTTTCTTTGTTGAAACGGCGGCAGGATAAAAAGGCTCAGTTGGAGTGTATTCCTCACCTCACTTTAATAATATGAGGTCTGCTGTCAATATTAAACTATGTTTGGTTTGTTACATCAACTTGTTGTTTTATACACCTTGTTAAGAAAAACTTCAACATTGTCTTCACCCAAACAACAAACGTCCAGGATGCAGATGACATGTTGTGTCTCCAGGTCAGCCGCTGCCTTTACAACTTCATCTGTGGTACAAATAGTAAGTAGGTGCATTAGTAGTATAAACACACATTTTCTAGGTGCTATTTCACACAATGAAAAATGTTTCAGTGTTAGTTACTTTTTCCAGTGGGCTGTATCCCATAATGAAGATAACCTAGGGAGAGAAACTCTCCACCCTCCTTTTGCCAGCATGGTTTCCACAAGAATCTTGTTCTAAAAGGCACAGCTGACAGCCTGAATTGAAAAACAGTAATGACCCTGTTTCCCCACACCCTTCCTCCAAGTCATATGGTGGCATGTTTTCTGAATATAAGTTGCTCTTCATTCTTTTGGCAAAAAAAAAAAAAAATTGCACTGAAATGTCAAAGTCAAGAAACTTCACCTGAAGCAAAAATTAATGAATCTGTAAACTCAACCTCCTATTTAAGGAGGGTGATTCACAACCATTTATAGGACGACAGGAAGATGATTTGGACTGAGTCAGACCATTGCTCCACCTAGGTCAGTACTGTCTACAACTGGTAGAAGCCATCCAGAATTCCAGGGAGAACTTTTTTTGTCTCTGACCTACTTGGAGATGCCAGATATTGAATCTCAGACCTTTTGCAAGCAAAGTTGTCCCTGGCAAGCTAGAGTTTACCATTCCTCTGGGGAGCCTGCTATTTCTGCTGCTGAGCTCCCCCAAACGTCACCGCTGGGCAGCTACTTCTGCATTCCGGCGACCCAGCATGCTCATGCCCAGATTTCCAGACAGAAGTGACGGCTGAGCACAACATTTGGGGGAGACCAGCAGCAGAGTTAGCAGGCTCCCCTATGGAATGGTAAGCTCTGTTCATTGGGGGAAGGGGGAGATTTCCAAGGGTGCCGGATCCTGATCAGGATGTTCCTACCTGAAAGTGAAAATATCTCGGAAAGTCCATCTTTGTTCACGGTTTCCTGGTGACCTGAGGCACCACTTGTGCAGGGAGCCTCTGCATTGTTCAATGTGCCTTCTGGTGAAAATAAATGGGAATCTTCAGCACAACATATAGGGAGAAAGGCAACATCTACAGCAATGTCATGATTTATACCTGTGTAAGAAAGAGGTATTTTTAAAATCACCGGTTGTTTTTTAGTTGTCTTCAACTTCTTTTACTTTGGTGCTACTTTTGAGTTAAAATATTTGCAACAGGACAGCAGCTCATTCAACCCAGATGATCACTCTTTGGCAGTCTGGCCATCAAAATTCAATATTTTTCTTCCTTTCAGCAAAAAGGTTCATAAAGTGCTTTACAGAGAAAAAAATAAGTGAATAAATAAACGGTTCCCTGTCTCAAAAGGGCTCACTGTTTACAGTAAAAACATGAAGAAGCACCAGCAACTAGAAACGGCACCAAGCTTGGATAATAGGGACAGTGGCCCTCTCCCTGCTCAACAGTGGGGTGTTGAATTTTGCTTTGGGGAAGTGGTGGTGGTGATTACCAAGAATAGCGACCTCGTAGTATTCAACAGGAGAGGAATTTTCACGCATTTTTTCACTCATTCTGCATTCTTTTGGTGTGCATTTGGCTGCCTGAAGATTGCATCGTTGCATAAGGAATTCTTTGTGCATGTAATCAAATTTACTAGGAAAGCTTTCTGGGAAAATGCTGCTGTAGCGCAAGTGTTGTGTTAAGTTGCCTTTTACTGCTGTCCAGAGAGCACTTTCCCAAGAATTATGGCACATCCTCTCTGCTTGAACTCTTTCAGGCACATCAGCCATTTCTTTGTTGCCTGTTAATATGAAGATATTGAATACTTAGTTAATCTCTGTTTATTGCTATAAAAAATTCTGGTTTTCTAATAAACCAGAAAAAAGTTAAGTTTGAAGAAACATCAAATTATTAACATCATCATCATAGCTCATCTACCATCTTGTTATTATGGGTGCTGAAGAGTCATCACAGGCACTGGATTTTAGTCTTTAGCTCCAGGAGTCGCCTTATGAGAGCAACCTCTTGGTTATAAGAGGTCTAGCATTACATATTGGAGTTATAGTTATAACCTTTGCGTTATAAGTGGTGTAGCATTACATTGTGGAGGCTGAGTGTCAGAAAGGAAGAGGAGTCAGTGCAATGAAAATCAGGTAAGGATGTGGCACTAGGCAAAGTATAACTGTTATTGCTGCTACTACTGCATTAGCCAACATACAAAACTAACTATTGGGTTTTTTTCAGTGTAAACAAAGTAATACTAACATGAAATATTAGGAGAGAATGGTCATTGCTTTCCTTTCCACTGATCTTAAGGTGATTACCTCTGCTACTTATCCTAATTCAAAATGCCAACTCTCTAAAAACTCCAAAGATCAAGATACGTACTTCTACAGGGCTCAGTTGCTTCTGCCATTTTTTGACTCCCCTTTCTCTTTGGGGAATTTTCCGGCAACAATTTCTGCAACCTACAAAAAACAACCATGCTTTTATCACTGAGGGTCACAGGGTTCTTTGGCCATGTCATCAAAAGTCACAAATCCTCATATACAATAATCTCAAGTTATGGCTTTGTTTTTCTTCCTTTCAGTGACAAAGCAGTAACTAATTCTTTGTAAAGGCAGCATCAAGCTGCAACACAAGAGATCCGCAATCAGCTCTACCAATGTTTTGTTAACGTCATAGGAGTAACTAGGGGCTACTAATCTGACGAGGGAAGCAGGTGTTTAATCTCTTTTCATTCAGTATTTCCATTAGCTAAATCAGCTGTCTCCAAACTTGGGACCGCTGTGCAATGGAAAAGTCATCCCTGTTGTGAGTGATGGCAAACGGGAAGTGGCTTCTGATCACAGTACATCCCGCACCCCCAGGAGCCCAGTGCTATCTTCAGGTAATTTTTAAAAGCCCCCTTCCATGCAGCAGCGGGATTGCGTCGCCGCTGTGGCCTGACCCCTGGAAACACTAAGTTGGGCTTCTCCTCCCAAGGAGGACTTTTAAGACCACTGCTCTAAACTACTTAAAAATAGACAAAAATAAAACAGGGCTTAGCAGAATCAGCACAGAAAAGAGACTGTTCAGTTACCGGATATACAGACTTGTATACCTGTTAAAGAAATGTTACATCTATTACATATTAACCGAGTGTCTCAAAGTTTCGGACAGACCAATAAAAGACATCTAATTAAGAACTGAATGTTTGGAAAGTTAATTCCTATCCATCTAGCCTCATCCTTTTTGCTGAACAATATTCATCTGGCTAAATTTTTCTTTCTAAGGTGTTATAATTTATTTTGAATTATATTAATTTTTAATATCAATTTTCTTCTGGAAATGTTTATCAGTAACACAAACATGCAGAATTCACAATACCGCTGAGAATTTCCTGATAAGGGATGTTTGTTCCCCGTTTGTTGAGGCAGTACCAGTGATGGAATCTGTTAAGCAGGAGCCAGAACGCTGGGCGGGACTTACGTGTGATTGGCAGCCCGTCCGTTCCATCGCCCGCCCAGCCGCCGTGCGGGCTGCCCTGGCCTTGGAGGGGGCACCTGCTCTTCCGGGGGGGGAGGTCGGGGGGGCACTCCGGGTGTGGGGTGTGGGGAGCAGCGGTGGGGGGCACCAACCGGAGGCAGCCCGTGCGGCAGGCGGCGGAACGGAAGGGCTGCCAATCACACGTAAGTCCTGCCCAGCGTTCCGGCTCCTGCTTAACAGATTCCATTGCTGGGCAGTACATATACATTGCATATAAACCGTAGGACGATGGAATAACCTACATTATCCAGGGTTTTGCACAACAGTTAACTTTAACCCTGACAAGTAACTTCGTTCTTGAAGCTTTTCAACAGAAGGAAGAGAAAGGCAGAAACCTGAACTATTTAGGACAAACCTGCCATCTGGCAAAGTCTACTATCTAAACTTCTGGCTTCATGATATATAGTCTAACATGTCTATTTTTGCTACTTTTATATTTGACGCTGCATATGTTAAAATGGCTCTAAAATTCAGGAATGGAACCAATTATTTTGGATAAACAGTTTTTATCTCCACAGAACAGCTGGGTAAATGTTATATAAAATGACAGATCATATTAAGATGAATTACTTCTCATATTATCTAATCCACTGCCAGTTTAAAATACAAATTGTGATGTTTGAAGCAGAAAGGCTCTGAATATCTTCGACCACATTATGGGTGCAATCACCTCATAGAGTCTGTTTGCACAGAAGTGTCACCCCATCTCTCTAGCTCACATTTTGCCCTATTTCTTTTGTTTAAAGAATATTAAGTTAATGTGTCATAGGACTTGAAACACACATGCTCTTAAACGTCTACATGCATGTCATCAAGGAGCCTGAACAAGTCATTCCTAGGCACGTGCATATAGGTGTTGAAGGGCATTTAATAATGTTCACAAAACTAACAACATTTCAGCGTGAAGGGTCTTTGGTTTCAAATAAATTGGTTTAGGACTGAATGGCAAAAGCAGCCTTTAGTTGTAAAGGGTTGGAATTGAAAAACCCAAAGCCACTTGATAGCAGAAAAAAATCTATCACATTCCCTCCATATCTTTCCTTTGGGTTGCATTTAGAAGACAAATGCTTGAGCTTTGAAAGTTACAATTTAAAATACCACCCAATGAAGCTGAGAAATTACTGAGGACAGAATTTGACACTTACATTATTTTCTTGCCTGCTGCTCTTGTGCAGTACGGATGTTCAGATAGCACCAAAGGAGTTCTTGTCCTTAAAGTAAGTAGTAAACCCAAGTTATTTTATCTAGTAGGTAGTGCTCATTTTCTTATGGACAGTTGATTTCTTTATTAATAACTCAGAAGAAACGTTGGACTATTGTTTCTTGAATGAAAACTGTGGTACCTGCATCAAAGCGGTAATGTGTTGTGTGTTTTGCCAGAAGAAGGCCTGAGGTTCAATCCCTAGCATCTTGTGGTAGGGCAAAGAAAAATTCCTAGCTGATACCTGATTGGTTCTCCGCCTCTGTTTAACTGTGTTAAACAATACTGACTAGATGGATCAATGGTCCAGTTCACTACAAGGCAGCTTCCTAAGCTACTGCATATTAAGCAAAGTTCCAACATACTTGCCTCTGATTGTCAGTCCAATCTTATGCTCTTCAGAACAGTGATGGAAGAGAGCACAGGAAGGTTCATTTCCCATAACTGTTGCACAGCCACCTCATCCACTTGACTCATGCGCTGGAAGTTCTACCCTTCACCACCCCCAGATATCAGAGGCCATACAAGTTAGCAGGAGCCTTTTAAAACTCAGGGAATCCAACTTAAATACAAATGGAACTTACTGGGCTATTTGTCTAGAACAGAACATTATCTTGTAAGCATCAAACTGATACTCAGATAGATATGGTCAGGCTGCCTATTCTAGAAACTTGAAATAGCCTTAAATTTTTGTTCCTTTGTGAACCTGGCTAAATGAAGTCTTAACTACTTTATTACAGAGGTTGTATAGACAAAGTTCAGTCTATTCTTACTCAATAATTCTATGAGCATTCAAAGTGCATTCATGCTTTTTATCCTTATAAAAAGCATACAAGGATTTTTGTGCATATTCACATACACTCCCAGAATATTCCAAAAGCAGTTTGGCAAAACTCTTGCACAAAAAATTGCGGTGCAGCATTGTATTCATTATTTGTAAGAACCAAATGTCTACATGAACCCACAATGTGCATTATTAATAATTATCTTGTCTTCTAAAAGGCTACTGTGGGGGGGGGGGGAATCTAACCATACTCAATTTGAGTAATTCATTTTAACCAGGATTCATTTAGCAAAATCCAAGCAATTCTTATCTAACTGGCATGTCCATGGAAGACTCATTTCTGTTGCAATGCCAATAAAAAGACAGCCTTAAGCTTCTTGCTACTGTGTAATTCAAGCATTGAAGCAACTCATCTGAAAACTGTAATTCTCATGCTCCATGTGCTTAATTGTGTTTTGATAAGAATCAACAGATGCAGGATTGTAACCTAAAATTGACAAAATGGCAACAGTATGGAGGAATCAATTGGAACCTATCCCATTTTGTAGAAATAGCTTACTCCACAATCTCCATCTTTCGTTTTCCTCGACGCTTTCTGGCTACTGTGTGTTGTTCCTGCTGCACAGATGATGGTGGACTTCTCATAGAATTTGAGTCTCGAGATGGTTGACACTTGCTTCTTCCTTGGTGAACAGGATTAATCTCTGAAGCAGAACTCGGTAATGATGGCTTTCTGTTGATCTGTAGGAATTGAACAGTGTGGTATTTTATTGAAACAAAAAAAACACACACATTAGTATGGACTTTCAGTTACCTATTACTTAAAGATTTTTTTAATGCAATTTTTAACTCCAAATACTACAACCAGAAGGTTCAGGACTAAACTACACATTGCTTTGGAACTCTATGATTGGAATTTCCAATGTAATTTTCTTCTTGTAAAAGCACAGCACAGGGTGGTGTTAGAGGACGGTCAAACAGGACAGGGTCCACTCAGACTTCAGTGAACTCTATAGCCATCATGTTTTGCTGGGAAGAAGACTGGACCTTTTTTCCTGAATCTGCTTTTAGAAGAAAGCTACAATAACAGTTCCAGTCGCAGAGCTTCAACGTAACTGTTTGGCCTTCACACTCAACTATGACTTGAGTGTCTGTGGCATCTTACAAACAAACGAAATCAGTTACATAATTCACAATTCCAGGTTTTCCAAACTCAGTGTATTTCCACTGCTTTAGTCACTCAGTGTTGAAAGTTCTAAATTTATCAGGCCAGCCACTCTTAAAAAAAATAAAACGCATCAAGTCATTAAAACTTTGAAAACCTAAACTATGACTTTCAAACTCTACTTGCTCTCAAAATAAGGGGGGGAAAAGGGCTAATCAAGAGACAATGTCTGTGCGTTTCTGAATTCAAATGCAGAAGATTTCAATTGTAATTATGATCATAGTACCATAAGTACTATACTATTAATTCTCAAGCACCATACCTGCATTGGTTCCACTCCTGAGGCATCTTGAGATGTAATGCTACAGCTGACATATCTTATAGCACTAATTATCCCCTGAATAGCAATGCGTTTGTGCTCCCTGTAGTGCAGGCTTTCAATCTCCGTCTTCATTTCACTGATGGTTGTCAAAACTGATTCAACTGCAAAGAGCAATCCCCTGAAACTTAGTTTTAAAGAAACAATACCACCAAAAAATGTATGAATGTGGGATTCATAGGCGTCCGACGGAAAAGAAAGTAATGCTAAGTTACTGTTTTTTTAAGCTGGCACAAAAACATCTGAAAAATGTTCATTTGCAAAACAACTGAGAAAAGCAGGCTATCAGATAGTTCACATGAATGCCAAACAAAAGGGAGATTATAGCTGTTTCTATAACACATTAATTGCTGATGCTCATTTGCTTCAATAAGATAAAAAGGTAAAGGTTTCCCCACGACCGAATGGTCTAGTCGTGACCGACTGTAGGGGGGCGGTGCTCATCTCCGTTTCAAAGCCTGTGAGCCGGCGTTTTTGTCCAATCATGGTGGCCAGCATGATTCTACGCCGTAGTGCACGGAACGCCGTTACCTTCCCACCAAAGTGGTTCCTATTTATCTACTTGCATTTTTTAGGTGCTTTCGAACTGTTAGGTTGGCAGGAGCTGGGACAAGCAACGGGAGCTCACTCCGTGGCGCAGTCTCGAACTCCCAACCTTGCGGTTGAAAGCCCAGCGACAGCGGATTAACTCGCTGCGCCACCACGTCCCTCTACGCCACCACGTCCCTCTACTTCAATAAGATACTTTCACGCTAACTGTGACTGTCCTTGGGCTGCTGAGAAAATTGCATCTTTTACATTGTTAGGATACAAATTATTGCCTGCACTGTCAGTGGAATTGCAATCTAGCTAAATGGCACTGCTTACTATTAGTTTAAATGGAAGTGAGATTTAGACCCCTCAGTCCAAACACTCTCTTTGGATATTATGGTGAAAATGTCCTGATTTCCCCTTTTCTGTCCCAAAATGACCTAATGAGTCTTTAGATTGCCAGCAGATGGTCTATTGTTTAGGGATGCAAGCCACCTCTAGTAGGAGGGACATACTAGAGGTGGCTTGCATCCAGATCAGACACACCTGCCCACAGCCCAGCAGCAGGTAAGGATGCCGTGATTACCATACTTTGACCAATGAAGCAGAATGGTGACACCAGCAAACAAAAGTAACGAAGGCCATTGGGTAACTGTGCTTAGGCTCTCCCATGTCCACTGCATATGCTTGAAACGTCCCCTTTACCCCTTTTTGCATGCCAGCCCCGTTTTATTTAAACTTTCCCACAACTAGATTTTGTCTGTCTTCCCGTCTGGTCAACTCAATAAGGAGTATGCTGCCTTACCCCTATGATTCCTAGCCTTACACTGCCCCATCCATTTCTAGGATATCCCTGAGAATCTGGCATTCCTCACACAGTTGGAATGAATTCTAAAACAACACCCTCCTCTGTCTGGATTTAGCCTTGGTGGTGGCAGAGATCCCCATCTTTCTATTCTGGAATAAGTGTGATTTGGCGGGAGGGAGGAGGGTGCTGGGTGCCTCACAGGAGTGAAAAAGAATTTAAAGGAACATTATATGGGGCTTCTTACAATCCATCTTCCCAGCAAAAATCAAGTCCCTTCTCCAATGGGCCACCAGGATACTATCCCGGTGGATAGAGAATTAGAAGCCCCGCTGCACTGGATCATGGTTTTGCATATATTCTGTCTTCAGATAAAGAGCTGGAGTGCGTAGATTGATGTAGAAATGTTTTGTTCGCTTACAAAGTTGTCAGAACAGCTGGCAAGCATGTCTAACACTAAACAATGGAATACAGTACCTTTAATGCTTTTACAATACTTCAAAAATGTATCTGGAACGGAAGGGAAAGGATAATATCCACCAATGGACGTTTTTTCCATATGCGAAGTTTCCTTCTGAGTTTTAATCCATTGGATAAAGCTTTTCACTTTGGGATCTTTTGTATATGGCTGGCCTTTATGCCACCCTATTAAAAGAATGTGAAGAAGAAGGCTGTATGAAGAATAATAAAGAATTAAAAGATTAAAGCAGTAACTTTTATAAACGACTGCACCACAATGCCCCGAGGTACTACACTGAAAACCATTCAAAAATGTTAAATATGTTCTTATTATCAGGCAGTTCTGTGAAGAATACCGTCAAATTTGTAAATGATATTGGGAATGTTACTGTTTTGGCTTCAGGAGACAGGGCAGGGAAAAGGAAGAATTGCAGCCATTTCTAAATCTCCTCAGAATCTCAATGCATGCACATGAGGCCAAGTGGTAGTAAACTACTACTACTTCCCCAGGTAAATAATCCTCACACAATCCTTCACTGAACCCTTCACAGTCCTGATCCCTAAGACTGCAAACTCACAATTCTGTAAATACTTACCTGCAAGCAAGTCCCACCAAATTCAGTGGGACTCTCAGGGAAGCATGCACAGAACTGCAGCCACAACGGCTTGGTTCTGACACAAAAACGACATAGTTCAGCACTACTTGAATAAGCCTCAATGAACCACTCTCTCATGCTATTCTCCTCCTCTCTCTCAGGACGCAATCCTAACCTGGAGTTCGGCTGGCAGTTAGGCCAGCAAAATTTGACCAGCACAAGGGACACCATCAACTATGTTTGGACCTCTCTCGGAGTCAGAGAGGCCAGCACACAAACGTGCACCATCCTTCCTGACTCAGAGAGTGGTCCAAATGCATTTTATGGTGGCCCTTGTGCCGGCCAAACTTTGCTGGACTAACTGTGCCGACCGAACTCCAGGAATACTGCCTGCAACTGTTCTGATCTCAAGTTTATATAGCTCACTGCGACTGTAATTTTTAATACGACACAGTCCTTCATTTCTGAGGAAATCTCGCAACATCATTATGGTTTCTGAAACTAACTCTGAGAATGATTTATTATTCTTTGAATTGTGCCAGCTTTAAATAAATGCTGACATCTGTCAAGCCAATCAGCTGATTTTGCAAAAGTTAAAACACATGCATGACCAAGGTAGTTAAGGATTTCCACACTGGGAGAAGGGCCTAACAAGGATGAGTTATGACTTCCTGAGACAGACGGTGGCAGATTCAGTCCCAAAGACTGCTGCAGAGGAGTGGAACGGCAGGAAAAGTTGACTATTATGATTTGCATGGATTAGTTATGAAGGTGTGCTTTAAATGCTATTTACCTGTAATGAATATTTGACTTTCATTAGACGTTGTCAGATAAATTGCACAAGAGCCACTGTCTGCAGTATCTCGTACCACCCGCATCTGCGTACACACCAAATATGTCACTAGAGATGGAGAGATAGCATAGCATCATTTTTTTGAAATGTTATTTTATGACATTCACCTACTTCATACACATATTTTATAGGAGATTTATATGTGCTCATAAATAAAATTTCAGGCACAACTCCTCAAGTCCAATTAAACAATTTTAAAAGCACTGGGTGAAAACAAAATTAGTGGAAGAACAAGAACATTTTCCAGTTCTAATTTACATTCTTATATAATTCCTAGTCCATTTTCATTTAACAAAAATTTTATTTCTTCCCAGAGTACTGCACGTTCAAATAATCTTCAAAAAAAAAACCCCAATGCAATTTAGGCCTAGTACTCCCAAACAAGAGAAGAGTTGACAAACCTATGACAAAACAGTATACTATACTACAAACAAAGGCACACAAAACTGAATGCTCTTTAATTCAGAAGAGTTCCCTGACCATAAACAGATGTTAAGAAGTGCTCAAGCCTCCTCCCTGAGATCAGAAGGTTCTATATGTAGAAAACCTCTGAGAGAAGGGTGATAGAGCATTTGTTCAAGTCTTTACTTATAGTTTAACCCTTCCCTGGCATGAACTGAGCTTACAGTTTCAATGAGGACCCTTCTCTCTGCACTCACAAACCGCCACAGCGAGCTATATCTGCTGGAAAATCCAGGCATAAAGCCTGCTGCGGTACTGGAACCCAGAAGCAGCTAATCACAGCAACGTTTGGGGATGATCAGCGACACAGAGAGGAGGATCCCCGGAAAAACAGCAAGCTTTGTTCCCCCAGGGGATGGAGTCCGGTGGGTGCTGGATCCGGCCCATGGGCTGGGATTTGTTCTAAGCCAACAAACGCATCATCAAGGGTCTAAGTCACAGGTCTGTGTCACATAAGACACTATTTCCTACTGGTTAGAAGAAGAAATATAAGGTGTGAACCTGTGTAAACCATAATGATGGACAATCTGTCCATTTAATTGCATTTGTACATGCATGCATAATCCCAGCGTTTCTTTCAAGTTTGTTTCCTCTTTTCTGGAAGGGAAAGTAGAAGCTACAATGATATTAATCATTATTATGGCACATGAAATTTAAAGACCTATTATATAAAAAATTAAATACTTGGGTGAATTTGTTCAAATATATCTGGTTGAGAAGTTGCAAACAATTCCAGTATGAAAGGTTGCTCTGAGGTCCCATCCACAACATGTACCCAACGATAGATCCAAAAATCTTCACTATGCTCTGCAGAGACAACAGAAATGTTGATTTGTTTTTAACCAAATACTTCTGAACTAATTTATAATTATTATGATCTTTGAAGTAACCTCTTTTTCTTGTGCGTTCGGTCCTTCCTACATAACGTACAAGTCCAATAATATCGCAGCAGTGGCCGTTTGGTGAGCTTTCTACTTCTGACCTGGAACAGATTGAAAAGTAAGAGAGAGAAATGTATAGGAAGACATATCTGACTATTCAAATTGTCTGTTACACAGCACAGAGAAAAGCTCTCCACTGAACATCATAGAATCACTTATCTTATGAACACAGTGATAAATTCACAAGGACAAACGCACTTATGTCTGCTGAATGGCAGCTTCTTCTTACATGTTCATTTGCGCTCTTTTATTCTTCCCCTTTAGCCCTCACATCTTTCTGATTTCCCCCTTACCATTGTTATATTGCTGTTTCAATTCTGTTTATGCTATGAAATAAGTTTGTAAACAACATAACATAAAAAAAAAATCTAACCTTGTTATAAACCGATATTTCACTTCAGGCAATTTCCATTCTGCTTTAACTTTATTCTCTGGAATAATGTTAATTTTAGCCGAAGGGTCACGAACGTTCAAAGTGATTTCTAGAAAACGATTATTGATGTAAAGAATGCATGGTTAACAGCTAAATTTTTATTTGGCTAAGGTATTTCTTATATTAATAATAAAGCAAAAGCAGGACTGAAGTTATACGTGAAACAAGCCTGTTCAGTTTATTATAGTTGCCTAACTCAACTTTGTTTGCGCAGGGAGAGTTATGAACCACACCAATGAAAACATGGCACTTCCTTACTAAAACAAAAACATTTTTTTTACAGCCTACACCTGTAAACAACTTTCCAGTATAAAACTTCCTAGTACATTGCAAAACTTCCATAAAAACCTTCCAGAAAACTTCCACCAATGTTTTATCTGGATAAGAGACAAAACTAAATATTTCGCAGCACAGAGCTGAAAAAGGTTATGATGGACATCTTGAAAAGTGAATGTCACTGAGGCTAATGCTGCTTCACCTACTAAAAGGGTCTTCCCAGAATGAGACAAATAGTCCTCCTATCAATGTGTGAATGGAAGCAGGTATCTGAAAGAAAATTCCACTGACAGAGCTGTGCACAATCTGTACTTCCATATTCTGAGACGCAATGTGCCAACAGATGTAACATCCCACTGACAGCATTACTCTGGAAACAAGTGAGCAAATCAATGCTTATCCAGCTATGCAAAGAGAGTTGCTTATTATATACTCTCACCTTTTACTGTGAAGTTAAAACAGTTTATCCATTGTTCTAACTAGTACAAGGAACTTTAAAAGTGAACATTAAAAGGATACTGAATTTAAAACTAGATGTGTATTTGAGCTAATTACCTATGTTAAACACTACATGAGCTGGAGGAGCCCCCCTCCTCACCCTTTTATTAGAAATGCTCACTGTTTAATTTGCACCTATCCTTATCCATTTCTCTTGGCCCTTTCTCCATGTTGTTTTCTCTCTCCATTATTTTTTGAACCCCATTAGCACTTCTAGAAAACAGAAACTTGGTTTCATCAGTAGGCTGACAATAAGCTTGTTTATTTTTTTTTAAAAAAAGGAAGCCTGACAAACTTGAATCTGCTACTTCAGAGAGACAATTAGAATTACTGTCAAATTGGCTTAGAATCATCAACAGTTTTCATCTATCTTGCCTCCTAGTCTGACAAAACAACTCACTTGCTTGCCTACACGTAACATGTGCATATCAGATGCTAAGATGCGATCTTAAAGAAAAACAAATTAAAGCTAATTGGGCTGTTTACAGCAGAAGGCGATGAGCTAAGGATACCATGTAATCTTATGCTTCCTAAGCAGTGCAAAAATGCTTGCCTATTTAGGCAAATGAGTTAGCTTTGGGAACACTCACTATTACTGAACATCTAGTACTTCTATATGTCTATATGCGGCCTGGCACACTGCACTGCTGGTTTCGCAGCCAGGCAGCAGGGGTCTGCGGGTCCCTGCATATCACTGGATTCCACCTCAAGTTCAGCTGGTTGAGAAACGCTGCTCTAAGATGACTAGAGTGCTAAAAAACTCTTATGGTAGAGTCACTTCTGCACTGCCCACGTGGTTAATATATATCCTTCATAGTTCATATTTTGACCAGTGATTCTTAATACAGACAAACCAAACTGAGACAGATACGTCACACTGTAAGCAAGAATGTTTTCTACTTCTGCACAGTGTTACTGAATCCCATCTGAAATACTTGACCTATTGACGAGAATCTTTTCAACTGCAAATCTCCAGGAGTGGGCTGTGTTTTAAAAGGATAGCTTGTTTTGACAGTGTATCGCTCAAGCAGCAGCACTGTCCCAATCTCCATACTGTTGTACCATTCAGGGCATAAGGAGTTCCACAAAACCATGGACATCATACCAGAATGATCAGCCACTTCGAAATAGGCCTAAAAGGAAATCGAGAAGACGTCCTGAGCTTTTGAGCAACACTCTAGAAGTGTGAAAATATTTGTGGCTGAACTGGCCTTTTAAATGGCTTTTTAAAGGCTAACAGTACTTTTCCAACTGCACACTTTTCCTTCTTCACACATTAGCGTGCAACCTTTGCAATATGCTATACAAAATACTTTCCCTACTCATAAAGTTTATAAATCTAAGGTCTAAACTCTGAAGTTTTATTGAAATCAATGGGACACTGTCTTCTAGGCAATACGTTTAGGATTGCGGTACAAGACTGACAGAATGAAAAGAGGGAGGGCACAATAAAGACAGGTTTCAAAAACAGTACGAGGATGATGTAGGGTAGAACTAGTAGCAGAAAAATTACATATTGACTGGTTGTTATGGCTGTCAAAGAAACGTTCACCACATTTTATGAAGAATTAATGTCTATCAGCACAGTAGCATCCTACACGACAGCATTAGATATTGAAGAGTATGCTTTAGATGACAGACCCTATTTCTGTCAGAGATGTGCTTCTCCTACCTGATATGGAATATCAAGTTTTGTGTCAGGCTTTCCATAGTACCGCAATCTGGCTTTATGCATAATTCTAACAAGCAAGGGGTGGAAGCTTATTTTGGCCCTCCAGGTCATCTCCACATTGACAAGCGAAGTTAGCTGAGATTCTAGGAAAAGAAATGAGAAACACAAAGTATATGCTGTGCAGGCTTGTTCAGAACCCCTATTTATTACCACTACAAAACACATGTGGCCAAAGGAAGGTTTAGGAGTAAGAATGGCTGATCTCAACCTTGGCCCAGCCTGGTTAGCTACCCATATGGTCAATATGATTGCTTTGATGCCAAGCTTAAAGCACACATGCAGCAGCTGCTCAGTCCAGAACGAATAATGTTCTTTCATTATCCGTTATAAATGTCTAAGGACCCAAAGAGTGACCATATAGTTTGCTGTTTTGTTGAACCTTCAAATGATGATTTCCACTCATGTTGCAAACCAAGATCTGACTGGGTTCCTCTTCCCAAGCTCCTCAGTTGTCATTCATGGTGTGGCATGACACATGAACCACCTCAATATTGAAATCCAAGAGCCACCTGATCCCACCCACAGCAAGTAGTGCATCCCAAATGGCCTACTCCTCCACACCTGTTTCCAAGTCAATCATCTGCCTCATGTTTCTGCCTTGTGCAAAACTTACCATCAACACAAATATCCTGTGGCAACTTCTTTGCTACCCAAACATCCCCATAGGGATCTTCATTATTCCACAAAGGAAGGTAATGTTTCTTGCCACCTTTAAGTGGCGTTGTGGGCTTTTCGCTGTATTCCTTTAGTTCTTGGGGACTGTCTCCTACATCTGAGGCGCCAACCACTTCAAGCTGTTCAATACACAAGAACCCATAACGCAGTTTCTTCTCGTGGTGCATATACGAACATTGGGTGATTTTCACCCTCAAGCCACAGTGCAGGGTGTTTTTGTGTACCAGGGGGTTCAGTTCGTGGGCCAGGTGGCACTTCTCCTGGTACGTGCCGTCCGTAACGGTAACATCATAGTAGCACGAAGGAAAAGGCGCAGATTGTGAATGGCTGCCACTACTAGCGGGCGGCTTGAGTGCCGCGGCCTCCTCCATGTATCTCTCCACGCGCAACACCGTGACCGGCTGGGCATCAGGAATGGCCGCTCTCAACTGGGAAGCTTTGAGCACTTGTTGAAACGTTCTCTGGATCCAGGAGTCCTCGTGTGGGGCACCGCAGATCATGCCTGTGGCTTCTGCTCCGGCACCCCTGCTGCCCCCATTCCCTTCGGACCCCACTGAGCCCTCAATGTATTTGCTACTACTCTCCCCCGCAGTGCGTACAACCCCTTCAGTGCCCCTATTTTCTGCAGGCCCCCCAACATCTCTGGCCCTGGCTGGCTGGCTGAGCATCACTGCACCCCTATCTGCAGGCCTGCCTGGACCCTCCACCTCAATGGCAGCCCCTTCCCACATGTTCTAGGTGACGCCCCTCCCCCCCCGACTCCCACAACCTCCCCTCACTTCCCTGGTTTCCCACAATGCATTGGGCTGCTGCTACCGTTATTCCCCCCTCCCCCGGTTGGGGCTCGCGCTTGACAACTTCCCCGCCCCCAGTCCTGAGGGACTTAATCAGGATAAGACGGTGAGGGGGGAAGAAAATGAAACGCGCCCCAACTCAGCGAGCGGACGTCGCTCGCCCTCCTCCCCGCACCGGCAGCAAGAGCCGCCGCCATTAACGGTGGGCGGGGACGGAGGGGCGTGGCGGAAAAGAAAAACGACGCTCCGTTTCGAACTGTCCAATGAGCGAGCGCGGGGCGGGGCCCAGGGGCGAAAGAAGAGACGGGAGAAAGAGAAGCCCCGCGATGCGGTCCAATCAGCGCGCGGGGGGCGTGGCTTCTCTTTTGAAGGGGGCGACGGCGAAGCGGCGCTGTGAGGGTTCTGATAGGATTTCTGAGGGCGGGTCGCGAGACAGCGGCGCTCTCGGGCGGGCGCTTTAACGGTCGTCTTTTTCAGTTTGACTGGAGCTCAGAACGGTTTTTGTTTTTGTCCGTTTACCCGCCTCGGCTTCCCTCCTGGAGTTGGAACGCTGATCATTAAAACAGGTCTCTCGCAAGGAGGTTAGATATAGCCATATCTAACCTTCTTGGTCTCTCGTTGACGAGCCCGCTACCGGAAGAGGACATGGAGGCAAGGAGAGTCGGAGGGAGACGCTCTAGCTAGAGCGTCCCTCACCACTCTCTGATCTAAGGATTGGAGGACTGGAGAAAGTTACACTGGAAGATAAAACAGTCTATTATATAGAGTTTAGGGTGCCTGCAGATTATGATGCCTGAGAGGAGATAAATTAAAAAAAAGGGGGGCTGGGAGTCACCATCTTGAGACATCTGCCTGGGAAACTGCAGATTTAAAGACAAACCCAGTTATTATGGCAAGATCTTTGTATTTAAGAAGGCACTTGATTGATATCACGGGCTGGTGTTTTTAATGAGATGCAGTTTTAAGAGGTTTAAGAGTTATTTTTATTTTATTTTATGTATAAAATTTTTGCCTGTAAAATGCTTTGTGCGCATTTTGTTGAAAAGCAGCAGCTTTAGCCCAAGGGCTGAACATGGCTAGCGCAAGAGCAGTTCTGGGCGGAGGAGGAACTGGGTAGGGGTTGTGCGTGCAAGCTTCCATCCTCAGGCCGTCCAGCTTCCCTCATTGTGCCTGCTATAGGGCAGGCGCAGTTCTGAGGAACCCATAGGGGAGACTGGAGCCTCCTCTGCAGCAAGGGCACGAACATCCCTTGCCCCGGGAGGCTCCGAAGTTGTGCTCGATACAGTGCAGGCCCACCAGCCTCCCTGTTCCAGCGCCGTTTAGGATTGCGCTCTAAAATAAGTTACAATAAGGCACAACAAAGACAAGTAGGATTTCTAGATGCTGTGCCTTGTGCCCTTCTTATCTAACAACCACACAAGTGTACTACAGTAGACCATTTGGCCAAGGAAGCAAACCTGCACAATTTGCACATATTGCTGCGAGATAACAAACTACTATTACACAGCACATGGCTGCCCTCATTGGTTTCCCCATTGTGTTCTCAGGGCTTTTGTTAACCCAGCCTCAATAATGACAGAAATCTGGAAATAATGCTAAATAGAATTTGGAGGGGCTTACCTCAGAAGCACACTGTTGCTTTGATAAGTAGCATGCAGTGGGAATAGCACTTTCACCAAGGTGGGAGGATATCTGCAGGATATCTATCACTTTGGTTAGGCGGCAGCTTGATTTATGGCTTAGTTTATAGAGGATCCATAGAGAACAGTCTTTTTGTATAAATTGTAGGTTTGCTCATGTTTCACATAAATACAGTTGTATAAGTTCAGCATCTGCGTTTGTAAACTGATTCTTTTGATAGTTGTTGGAGAAGCAATTTTACTGCAGAGCAATTTTGGGGGGGGGGGATAGAAACAAATTCACTCTCCTCTCCAACAAACAGAGATGAAATTAAAATGCCAAGTTTCATCTGGGAAGTGTAGAAGATGGGCAATACTTCTAAATGATCTTGTGCCTTCCTTATATCGTTCAGTGTACAGAGCTGGTTGAAAATCGCTGCCTTAGAATAGTAGATAACTTGTATTAGTTATCACCAACATAAGAAAAGTATCCAAATATTTTTTTTACAGAATATTGCTTTATTTGTGCTATTCAAATATACAATTTGGACATTAAAGAACAGTTACAATGATAATTTTTTAAAAAAATCCTGGCAATGTACAGTGCATAGCATTTATTGTTCCCACTGTTTAAATTTACAAGTACGGGTAAAACACCACAACTTGCAAAGTAACTATTAAGTGCATTTTTATTGCTTTTTTTAAACAATAGTAAATTGGAAATATGGGAGAATTTCTGTAACAGAAGCCAGCTACAGGAATCCTCAACCAGTGTTTGGAGGATTCTTCACTAAAGTTCATTTTCTCCTAGAGCATTTTATTCAGAATCCATGGACCAGTGCAATATTTCACCATTTTTTAAAAATGCAGAAAAAAGAACAAAAATACAGATGCAAATTAATCAACAAGTCCTTCATAGCAAGACTAAATATTTATTTGTGCACTTACCAATGCACTTACCTTGACATTCTCAGAATAGTCATATGAAATTATTCATGCCATCTTTGACACAACCTGGTTTCTCCTTCATTGGACCAATATTCTCAGTTCCCCATGTTTCCAGGCCCTGTTACAGTTCCGATTTACCCACCCTCTATTTCCTTACTTTAACCTACAGTCCACTTGCTTTTCTTTCTCCTCTTTGGCAACATTCATCTCCTTGACTCTTTAAACACTGTCTTGCCTCTTCAGGTCTCCAGATCTTCACTACCCTCCTCATTCATGCATTCTCTAACTATTGCAAAAACTGGTAGGTAAAACTTCTCAATCTGAGAATTTTATGCATAGGAATGATATAAAAATTCTGTTTGTTTTATCCCTCTGATGAATAATATTAAAACATTGGCATAGAAGTATGTCTTTTTGCTTTGCATTAATTAATCCAGAATAATTATTCCCCCTGTTCCAACTGTGGTATTGGAGAACCAGGGTTACGATCACATTGCCCTATTTAGTTCTATACCAAAGCAGGGATAACTGAAAAGTCTGGACGTAACTAAAGTATTTTGGAAATTGAACCTAATGAACAGTTTGGCAAAATTAGCTGTCAGAGGAAAACAGGCGCAGATGCCTGTGTTTCGTATACTGTATAACAGGTTACCCTTTTATGCTCATGATTAGGGCGATTAGCAGCCCAATGCTCTGCAGGTCTACACAGAAGGCAGTCCCATCAGATGAATGAGAACTACTAGGTGAATTATTCCCAGATGAACTACTTCAGCTTAAGGATACTACATAGACTTTTTTTTTGCATGTTTTAGCATGGCACACAACTATAGATGGAAAAATTGAGGCTCCTAAGCAGGTCCTTAAACATTCAACAGCTGTACAGAAATGCAGCTCAGCAAACAAAGATCTTGCAAACCAAGGTGACTGGATCAAGCCAAGAACTTGAGGTTATTAGAGAGCTTACAACCTTCAGAAAGCATGCCACTTTGGCTGGATTGGTTTTGCAACAATTATTTGCACTTTGCAGCTTGTCCTTCAAGGTTCTCCTCTAAGTGTCATTTATGCTATTTAGTTAACACTGAAAATATTGTTAGGAAAATCCGCCATTGCAGTCTACAACATGGATGGTTCCTGAATATGCATTTCGGTGAATGTATGACACCGAGTCAACCCTGCTCAATAGCAGTAGGCTGGACTGTTCAAGGAAGAGAATGAATGGTTGAAATATGCAATGGGAATACATGCAATGTATTGTCACAGTTCTGTCCATGTCTAATTCCTCTGAACAGTTCTGCAATTGCAAAATTGGAAAATCTCCATGTTGCAAAAACTGGTCTGGTGCATTTTACATTGAAGTTAATACTATATTTTTAAGTACTGCATTTAATATTACCCTCACCCCCAACCCACCCTAGCTTTCAAATATAGATTACTATATCTCTTGTCTTTTGCATCAAGTTTTTAGTTCTTACATACCACACTTACGGAATGCTTTATATAGTGCTTTACATTTTTCCAAAGCATTGTACAAACTTTAGCTAAACCATGATTGTACATGTAAACCTGAAAAGCTCAACCCTAAATATAAACCCCTGAGAAATGATTTTGTGGTGGAAAAACACCACCAATATATCACTAGAGGGCATGCCTATTGCTCCGACGCAAGTCATATAAAATGCCTAAAAGGAGTTATTGTTGGGGGGGAAAATTTCAGGCACAATCCCTGAAAAAGTCTTCCATGTAAACCCAACAAAGATGAAAGGATGCTGTCCCTATTTCAACAAAAAGTTCCTGTTGAATTATGCCCTGCATATCTTTGGGTTGTTTCTATAGCTATATTAAAAATACATTTCTAAAACATGGCAAAATAATGTATTTACAAGCCTAGATATAAATAGAGTTCTTTTTCAGTTGGATCAGCAGTTAGGAGTTGATAAAAAGAGTTTGATTCTGGATTTATGCCAGTTGGCCCACATTTGAATACTGCTGGAGTGGAGTGTGGCAGGATCTGTCGACAAGTGTTCCATGTCCTCAAGTGATGTATTGCTACTTAAAACATCCTTAGAAATACATTATATGGTGAAAACGTTAGCGGAAAACTGTCCTTAGGTATTCAAGATTTGAAAACCTGTTGGAAAAATCAGGGTCCCATAGGACCCTAAAGCAACCGCACTCATCTGGAAGGCTGTTCTGTGCAGTTGAAAAGGAATAAAAACTGCACAAGAGCACGACAGTGTGCTGAACTTCATTGCTAAGAAGTAAATGTTGCTATTTATCAATGACGAAGACAAGTGAAACTGACAAGAAAGGGATTTCAAAGACAACAAAACCAATTTAGCTTCAAGTGGATCCCAGCTCACAGCAAGACTATCTATGCGCCGAATATGCTACCTGTGTATTTTGCTGTCCAAAAGAATGACAACATCACAAAATTTGTGCAAAAAACCCCTTCCACATCTGTGCTTTCTTTGCAGGACAAGGAGCTTGCTAAGTCAGCTACGGTTGTCATACAGCAGAACTTCACTCAGTTGTATAGTTGGCTTTAAAACAGCTCTCTGGATTATTTGAATGGCGGATTGCAAATGATGAGCAAGACATCTGCAATTGTTGCAAACGAAAATGGAACTCATCCACAATGGAAGGAGGGCAGAGCCATGACAGTATTTCTTTTTCCCCCTGTGGGGAAAATGTGCAAACTTCTGTAACCAGCTTGCATTTCATCCAGCTTGTTCCAGTGGCAGAATCAAATGGTATTTTGTTCCAATGTGATTTACCAATTGAATAGCATGTTCTGACCAAGCGTCATGAAGTAAATTTGACTGCTGCCGCCAGAGTGTACAGATGCGAAAAATACCTTGAGAAGAGAGGAAGAAAAAGGGATTTATATTTATAAAGACGTTTTAGTCATATTTGATGCCATGAGGAATAGAAGAGGGAGGAAAAAAGGAACAGAGCTGCATTTATATATAAAGCCAAATTCTATTTCAATTCAAAGATACACTTTTCTATTCTAGCAAGATAAAGTGTTACCCCTAGAGACTGAATATTCCTCAGATTACAATTTCAACAGCTCCAGCTGAAACAAAATCTCAAGAGAATCTACTTGGGGTAACAACCAGATAAGGTTTGAGTAGTAAAGGGTCAGTGGAGAGGAATATGGATTCTAAACTTCACTCAACTATGAAGCTCAGGGCCTGATCCTAGGCAATGGTTATCACGAAAGTGCCGTAAAACATATCACAGCAGCCGGGAGAGGGTATGGCGGGGAAGCCAGCACCAGTTGGCACTGGGCCTCCACACCAGTTGGACAACCAGCGGGACACGCCAATGGCAAATTCTGTGCCGAGTGGCTAGGAGGCATTCCTGGCCAGGGGTGGAATATAGGGAGGAAACAGAACGGAGCGGGGAGAGGGCGGACCAGGGCAAAGCATTCTGGGGTTAACCTACGAGGAGCAAGGAACCTCTGTGCAACCCAGAAGTGGGTCTTCCAGCACAAAAAAAACCAACCACCCTCCAAACAGCATAGACTGGAAAAAATCCCAATTTCCTTGTCTTTTTGGTTTTTAAAGCCATTTAAACTTGACTCTGGTATCCGCTGGCATCTGTGGTGAGTTTGATACGTGGATACTGGGATCCCACTGTATGTGCCACATCAGTACTGCTGAGTTTTTCCGCCCCCCCCCCCATGTACCTTGTCGTTCCTTTCACAGAGGAATTTCAGCTTCTGTGCCTTCTTGTGCATAAATACTCCTTCCAGACATCCCGTCTCCACAGAGCGCAGCTCAATGGCCTTTTCTCCCCATCCCATGACTTGGTTGGATTGAAGATATGCTTTAAACCAAACAAAGAGGTAAAGTAAAGCGGGGGGGGGGAGGGAAGGTTCCATAGGGAGAGGGTTCGAGTTTCCAAATTGTCCTTAGTTCCACCTGTCCAGCAAAGCTCTCTATTTTAGTCCTGCACTGCCAGAATAGTCAACCAATTAGATATTGTAGCTCTTCCATTTTAATTTCCCACTGGAGTTCGTCTTCCCCATTTCAATTATCAGACTGGCTGCAGAAGGCTCTGCCCAGCTTAAGATCTAAAAACGATTACCCGTACTATGTTTAGTTCCCTCGTCCTACATATATCAATTATATTTCACCTCTCTCCATCACTCAGGATATCGTAAAGGGTCAGAAAACTTTTCCTGCTGGCTCTGAGCAGTAAAATAAGCAATGGGGAGAAAGAAGATGGCCTTTCTCTCCTGTTTCTGGGCTTCCCAGAGGCCACTGGGAAGCAATTGTGGGGAACGGGATGCTGGGTGGGCCTTTGGCCTGATCCTGCAGGACTTCTCTTATGTTCCTATGATAAGTAGCTTTAAGCCAGGAGTTAGAACAAAATCCTACTAACTGCAGGATTATGACAAAGCCGGCAGGAAAATTGCTTTGGGGCCCAAATGGGAAGTATTTCATTGATCACTGGTCATTTGAAGACCAGACATACGTCAGTACCACTTTGGATACAACACCTCGTTTAATACAAGCACCAAATGCGCTGCCCTTTTAAGCATCACAAAGCTTCCCTCTAGAGCAAGCACAAGCCCATCGTCTTCCAACATCGTTTTCCATGGGCTGCGGTAGCTTTCCGGCACATCTTTCTACCCAGTTTCCAAACAGGTTCGATACTCACAGCTGGGATTTTGCTTCCCCTCTACTAAATCTTCCCAAGTAGTGGCTCTTTTACCTTCAATAGTTTTCACACTGAGCAACTAATGCGAGATTGTGGGGATGCAGAAACTCAGCACCACACATACCGTGTCAAGCATTTATGCCGTGCAGAGGAGAATTGTCTTGACATGTGTTAATTATGCCTTACAGCTCTGGGTTTGTGGGTGTTTTTTTATTTTTTGCTGAGGAAAAAGGAGCTACAAATTCAGATGCCGAAGAGCAAGCCAGCATATGGCATCCCAGCCTTGCTCTGTGAAGCAGCAGACCTATTTTTCAAACACAACCCAGCATCATTGTGCTTTTGCCACAAAGCTCCAAAACAAGAGCTGGCAGCTCCCCAAACCAAGCTTAGACGAGGATTTAAGAACATTAGCAAATATATTATCAGCAACCCTTTCAGCTCTGGGCCAGGCAAGGTCTTGGTGAACTTCATGCCGTGAGAGCCACAGATGGACCTCCAGCCCCCAAGTGTGTGTGTGTGTGTGGGAAGCCACCTCATTTTTCTCTCTCTTCCCTGCTGTCAGGCACTCCAAATTCAGCCCAACGTGAACTGGAAAGAGCTGGTTACAAAATCCACGGCAGAGACAAAGCAGCTCTGGTCATACAGGAGGCAACCTCTGGAAAACTAGCATGGTTGGTTCAAAGACTAGGGAGAGCTGGGTTCAAATCCCCACATGGCCTTCAAGCTCACTGCAGTGACCTTGGGCTGGTTGTGATTTTTTTTGGCCTACCTCTTATGGCTGTTGTGAGAACAAAAAAGAGGATAACACTCTGTTACACTGTATTAATGACCTAGAACAGTGGGCTCCAGACTCCACTCCATGGGCTGGATCCGGCGCCTGTTTGCCCCTTCCCCTGAGTGAGTGTCACTTACTGTTCCACTGAAGAAGCTCTGTAAAGCTCCTACCACAGCCCCCAAGAGTCGCTTCTGGGTTCCACTGCTTTGCGCCCACGGCCGACACAGCTGGCCATGGTGAGTCTTGTGGGGTGTAGCAGAGGCTTTACAGAGCTTCCCCAAACAGAACGATAAGCACTGGGGACGCTTTTGACTGCAGACCTAGAAGGCTCCCCTTCTGCCAGACTACGGTGACCGTATTCTTTTCATACGTACCTACAGATGCTGGCATTTCTCCCCACTGCAAAACATTTTCCTTTGAGAAGCGCCCATAAATATTAATGTAGACTCCTTCATCTTCATAGGTGAGCAAAAGTTCCATTCCACTGGTATTAGGGAGTATGATAATGGCATGTGGGTGAACATTCCCCTGGATCTGAAATAATATTTTATTAAGATTTATATCATGGAACAGACTAGAGATTGTAGCAACAGCAGTCCATCAATCTAGGTATCTTGGAAGAGCATTAAAACCAACAGTCGTGGCGATCTCAGAAACAAAAATAATATATACCTGTTCAAAAAATGGTCTATATACTTTTTGCAAGTTCAGGGACCGTACAAATGAAAAGGAATACCTTCTTGAATGTAGACTATATATTTCGCTAGCTACCATGTGGAAAGCAGATTTAAAAATAAAATTTAACCATCAACGTTTCTACCAGCAGTCATTTTTCAATATTTCACTTGGTATTTTGCAAGGCTGGTATAGTGGAAACTTGTAAAAAATACTGTGTTTTGCACAGAATAACATTGGCAAGAACAACATTATATCAAGGATTCTGACCTGCACTTTTCCTTAAATATTATCTTATTTAAAATATGTATCAAAAGAGTTGCAAAATAAAGACTACAAAAACCATATGAAAACACTCAAAATCACTTAAGATTGTATACAAACAAAGAGCAATAAAATAAGATCACTGATAAAGTGATAGAGTTATAGTCGTTAGAGAAATCTGGTGACCTAAGAAAGGCGGTATATTATAAAGGTTCTTCCTGCTTCACAACTTCTGTGCCAACATAGCAGAGAGAGAGAGAGAGAGAGAGAGAGAGAGAGAGAGAGAGAGAGAGAGATTTGTCAGAAACCGTGCGGTTTTCTCATTATCGGACCAAAGTTCTTTCCCTTCCAAGAATGCAACTTTCAAAAATTGATCTCCTAGGAAGAACTGGGAACCAAAGAGGGGGTGTTTATTTGGCTGTTTAAATTTGGTTCTCTGCTTTAGCCTCTACTGCTTTGCTCAGTAAACATCTGATGCATTATAAGCTAGAGCAGGCATGATTCAAAGGTAAGAAATAGATGCATTAATACTTTTTAAATGAAAACTGTATATATTAAAAATATTTCATCTAAACTAGCAAATATGCAAGTACTCCAGTAACACTGGAAAACACACACATTTACACAAAACAATTTCGATCCTGCCCCACTACTGTATTACATACTGCGAACACTATATTTTAAATACGATGGGTCCAATGACTATTTCATAGTTGGTGTCATGGCTAATCTTTCCCTTTCAGACTTTTTGGAGACTGACTTCTCTTTTTATGTCTCTTGCACAGATAATGTTTAATAAACCCTACTGAGCCTAGTGGGATTTACTTCCTAGTAAACGTGCCTAGGACTAAGCTGAAACACGCACCATGCTCACAAGAAAAGCAAGCCACGTTTAAAAATCTGTCCGGGGTGCGTTTTCCTTGCATCCAGAAAATCCTCATGATTTTCCACTATAAAATATTCAAACAGCTTTAAGCAATTTAGAACCCAGCTCTTAAACTCCAACACACTCCCCCAGAGAAGGGATTCTGCATAAGCACATGTGAAGGTAGAACTCTGAGGGGAAGGAAAATTGAGATACAAGAACAGGTTGCAAATACTAGTCCTAACTCTCAGAAGGAGAATGAATCCCTGGTAACTAATTCAATCTATATCTGTACAATTACCATTTTTATGACAACAGAATAACAGAACTCCCCCTTTTGTAATTAACCAAGTCAGACAGATTCGGCTCCCCCGCCCCCCAGCCAAAAAAAGAACACCATGAACTAACCACAAAACACCATGAACTAATTTTTAAAGAACCACAGAAGCTTTACTTGCCAAACATAATACGCTCAGGCCAACTATGCAATTTGCCGTGTCTGCAGCCACGATCCGTAACACGAGTACAGGGATCCAGAGGCGGAAAGCAATTTTAAGGTGTTTTCTTGGTATTATTTGCATGAGAAATCGAAGTGAGGAACCCAGAGAGAAAGAGAGCAGGACAGAGAGCTAGGCAGCAGATGTATCTCACATCTGGGCCTCTCCAATCACAAAAGAACCTAAAAAGCCACAGGCGCCTGCTGTATTAGCACATATATTTCAGTTCCTGCACTCTTTTGGGACAGTGTATTTTTAGGACACTCTGGGTGGGTGGATGAGCAGAAATAGAGTCACAAGTCTCCGAAGGGAGGCCCCACATCCAGAGTGTTGATCTGGGAAATACTGTTTCTCAAATACGTAATTAAATTGGGAGTTTGTTGCAGAGCTTGTTCTTTTTTGAGACTGACCTTTTTCTGAGACCGAGAGTTATATTGCTTTTGCTGCAACAAGGTAAAGAAAAACAGATTTACTTAATGTTCTCCTATCTTTTTAATAGGAGTCCCAGTATTCATGGTATCCGTGGATAAATGAAACCGTGGATACTGAATCAGTGGATAGCAGAGCACCCCTGTGACAACATCAACAGCAATGAAGTTATAACCAATCATCACTATTCTTTAAAACAGTATAGGTTGAAAAATTCATCAGAAATGTCATGAACTTTTAAAGACAATGGTTCCTAACCTGGTTTTCAGGTGGTTGCAGAAACCCCATTTACCACTGTAGATGTGTTTACACAACGTTTAAAAAGTTGCATTTTTGCAACATTTTCAGGGAACCCCCCAAACAGAGAAATATGTTTTTTTTTGGGGGGGGGGGAATTCAAGCTGTTTCCACATATCTGAAAACAAAGGTTGCTTTGGGTAACCTACGGTAGTCTACATACAATTTTTTTACAGGCACACTGATGTCACTTCCTGCTTAATGACATCACTTCCAGTCTTAGGAGGGGGCCCTGACTGGTTATCGTACCTAAAAAGTGGGCCCTGATGTTTGAAAAGTTGGGAACCACTGCTTTAAGAAATTCTGCAGAATAAAGAGATTCCCCTTTAGCAAATGGAGTTTCTTACATGGGTTGGCAGGTACAGGTCATACACAGAACCAGAGTCCACATCAATTGCATGAAATCCAACCGGAGACCCATAGATTACTTTTAGCCTCTGCCCATTCTCGACTGTGAGGTCAACCAGCAGCGGCTTTTGCTGAAGTGGGGTAAAGGACTGCAAAGGGGAGAGGGATAAAATCAGGAGTTACACATCTTTCTGGTTATTACTGTGTAATTGAAAAGATTGTTGAGTAACAATTTCCTTCTCTTTTCCAAAAGAACCAGTGCAACTGTGATCTCAGTTAAAATCATTGACAATACAACAATATGACTCAATACAGTCTGGCACAACACTCCAAACAAGCTCTGTTATATTCACCAAACTCTGCAATACGAAGTTATAGCTGTTTTATACCGCTTAGATTCTTCCCCCAAAAGAATCTTGGACACTGTAACTAGGTAAGTGGCTACTTACTATTTGAGTAGGCAATTGACTAAAAGTCATAAGAAATCAACAAAGATTTCTAGAGCCTTAATAAAAACTTCTGTCATTGGGATATTCTTATATGTGTGCAACAAATCATGTTCAAAAAAAACAAGCGCATGAACAGAATACTGGGGTGGTGGTGGAGAATGGGAACTAGATACTGTTCTTTTGGCTTACCTTGAAGGCCATAAATTTATGGTATGGTTTGGGAGCCCAGGCATAGACTTCAACTGAATTTTTCACAGCAATCACAAGAAATTTGATCCGCTCATACTTCACTGGAAAATAATAGTGGTTTGTGGTTTTTAATTGGCTACAAAAAAAATTGGACAGACATTCTAAGGTTGCAATCCTACGTGCACGTTTAACGTGGGAGCATGGGACACAGTGGGATTTACTTCCAGGTAAACATACATAAGGTGACGGATGCAGCGGCATCATGCTGCCGGAACGCTGGGCGGGAGGAACGGGTGAGTGGCAGCCCGCCCGTTGCTTACCGCTCCATTTTGCTCCATTTTGCCCCGCAGGGGCAGGGAAGATGGCGAAACGGAGCGGTACGCAACGGGCGGGCTGCCGCTCACCCGTTTCTCCCGCCCAGCGTTCCGGCAGCATGATGCCGCTGGACGGATATCACATTTTGAGATTGAGACCAGATGTTTTTGTCAGCAATCTTGGAGTTTGAAACAACAATGACCTCATGATCAGAGGCCAAGGCTTAAGGCCTAGCAGCATGCCCCCTCCTGACATGAGGCCTAGCGCCACCTCAGAAGAAGGAACAGACCTTTAAACAACAGACCTTGTAACTGGGATCTCTGAGACCCAGAAGCCTGGGACGTCTGAATTGACGAGGCCTTCTATAAATCTTGGAAGCATCACCTTCAGTCTTTGCCTGGTCAACAGAAGAGCCCCTTCTGCCGGCTTTGCTCCAGGCCTCAACTCAGGTCTCTTCTTCCCACAAAAAGGGCAGCCAAAGTTATAAAACCTCTTTCCCAAGCCTGGATCCAGATATGGCTGTCTGCAGCCATGGCCCGGCCATGCTACTTTCTCACACCACTTTCTGACCATGCACAACTAGCCTCCAACAGCCGCTGAAGACAAAAGAGGAGACTCACCCACTTTGTAGTGTATGCAACCTTCCAGAACGCCCACTGACACCCAGCCTTGGCGCTTCTCCACGTCAGGATCATTCCGCAAGATCTTGTTCCGCAGCCAGGAGAGATAGTAGACCCGGAGCTTATTCTTCTTGCCTGGCATTTGTTGGAACAGAATAGGAAATGTGGCATTTTTAAACTTACTTCTGTCTGGGGTTTGAGACAGAAGCCTTTCCCAGCTCTATACTACCAGGGTTGGGATTAACCCCGGGACTCTCTCCATGTGATCTATTAATAGGTCCCAATCCATAATTCCAAAACTGTATCATGCACCTAACTGCCTAACCTGTGCTCCAAGAGGAATCACTCCAAGCTCCCCTTCCCTGCATCATTGCCAACATCCATTTCCAGGAGGACGGGATACACATTAAGGACACAAACGCACACAGATTGATGCTGTTAAGACACTGGAAACCAGATTTAAGCTAGTTTTAAAGATCTGGTGTACTCTATAAATCTCGCAAACCACTTTACATACTAAGCAGGCTATGAAATATCCTGCATCACAGCTGCCTTAGGAACAAGGCTGCAAGCATCCGAAAGAGCCAGCACCTCTTTTTTTTTTACAGCCTAATTTACAGGCTAATCTTCTTTGTAATTGCTTCTGGCCCAACATTAGGTCAGATTCTTTTAGACACCAAACAAACCTGAGATAGTAATTAGCACATTCAGTCCCTCGAGGACATCCATCTGCTGAAACCGCCGCCTGGTTATCAGTGAGTAAACCCTCCCTTGTCCGCTTCGGTCGAGAAGCCACAATCCGTTTTCGGTCCCCACAAGTAAATTTACTCCTGTTGATGGGCAAGAAAACAAGGCAAGCTGGACCAGTTGGCTCCTCTCTCCAAGAACTGCATCCATCAGCAGTCACTTTAGTCTCTCAGTGTACAGACCATGAGGACACCTCCGTGGACCGTTTGACTCCTTCCCTCTTGGTGGCTGCGCCAACTGGCTGCATCAGAAGGAGGGATGGGACCACACGGACCTCCCCCATCAGCTCTGCTGGAGCCAATGCCATGAGGTCCCTTCCCTCCCAGTATGGTCTCCTACAGTGACCAATTGACGTGAATTCATTACTCAACTTCATTTTGCAACAGTTTAATACAGTGGTTCCCAAACTGTGGGTTGGGACCCAGCAGTGGGTTGGGATAGCAACGTATGGCTGTGAGAGCTGGACCATAAGAAAGGCAGAGCGCCGAAGAATTGATGCTTTCGAATTATGGTGTTGGAGAAGACTCTTGACAGTCCCCTGGACTGTAAGGAGATCCAATCGGGCAATCCTACAGGAAGTCAAGCCTGATTGCTCCCTGGAAGGACAAATCCTGAAGCTGAAGCTCAAATCCTCTGGCCACCTCATGAGAAGTGAGGACTCTTTAGAAAAGACCCTCAAGCTGGGAAAGATGGAAGGCAAAAGGAGAAGGGGGCAGCAGAGAGTGAGATGGTGAGATAGTGTCACCGAAGCAATGAACATGAAATTGGGTGAACTCAGGAAGTTAGTGGAGGACAGGGAGGCCTGGCGTGCTGTGGTCCATGGGGTCGCGAAGAGTCGGACACGACTTAGCGACTGAACAAGTGGGTTGGGAGCCAATTTCAGATGGGTCACAGAGCACTTAGGCCAGCCGTATTGAAAATACGGGAAGATGGGATGCTGAGAAGGGGGAGGGCTGTGTGGTTGTTTTGCTCGGGCCAAGGTTGTAAACAGGCTTTTCCCCCTTCCCGATTCACTTTGCTATTGGAAAATGGCTGAGAAATAACCCAACTTCTTGTTGCGTTCTCGGGAAGCAGCAGGCTCCGGCATCACAATATCGACACTTCCAACCATGACATCGCTTCCAGCTGGTCCTGGGCAGATGGTCATTCTAAAAAATGGGTCCCGGTGCTAAAAAGGTTGGGAACCACTGCTCTACGTGAAGGGTTTGGAACAGTGTTGTCATGCAGGGGGAACGCGGGGGAACTCAGTTCCACTAGTTAAAATTAGGGCTGACTCCACCCACTTCACTCTCCCTCCTCCCCCCTCCCAATTCCTCTGCAAAGAGCTTTTCTTCTTGGTTGGCCGGCACTCAGAGGGTTAAAGGGAGCGACTCCGGATTCCTAGGGGGGCGAAGGCAGTGATGTCATTCAGGGGGAACGGACCAGAACGGGCGTTCTGGATCCTAACGGGCTCCGTGGCTGGTTCCGGGTTCCCGACAAGTGCCAATCAAAAGTGAGTTCCTGTTCCTAAATCATTTGAATGACACCACTGGTTTGGAAGGAAGGCAAAACCTCTTCCTAAACTTCTCGGGGTGAGATAGGGAGGGGAATTTCCTCACATCCCCACATCTCTCCAACTTGTTCTCCAACCGGTCTCTAAATTGGTAAGTCTGCGATCGAATTACGAGCAGCCCCAGTGAACGCACTACTGGGCGGCAGATCAGAACAGGCAAATCTTCCATTTGGGCGCCACATTTGCTGAGGTTTTTCATGAGTGTGTTCTGGTGGAAATGATGAGATGGCATAAGGTACCACCTGGCATGAAAAGAAATGCAGTGAAGTTCCAGCAACGGCCCGGGAAGAACACTGCCTTCTCCAGCTCAGCACACATATCATTACCAGCTTTGCGATGCTGCTCTGTTCTTAATTTAAAATCTTGGCCTCCTCCAAACATATATCAAACGAAACCCGGAGAGCGGTAAACTGTAAATCTACATTTCCTGAGATAATTTCTTCCCTGCATTTCATTCATTAATTTCGTTTCTCATTTACCACTCAAACCGAGGCAGAAGACGGTGGGTAAAATATTGTAACAGCTCCACGGAGCTCATTGCTTTGCTGCCTTGGCGTCGGGAAGATGGGAGATTAAAGCTGATGGGGAGCTACGGAAAGGCATCTGCAATGAGGACGCATCCTTAAATGACAGGCTCTGCCAGCCAATATTTAGTATGTTGTGCACATTCCACGCTGGGGATCATTAAAAAGGGGACTGAGAATAAAACGGCCAGTATTATGATTTCATTGTACGTTTCGACGGTACGGCCACACCTGGAGTATTGCATTCAGTTCTGGTCACCACATCTCAAAAAAGACATAGTGGAACTGGAAAAGGTGCAGAAGAGAGCGACCAAAATGGTTACTGGGCTGGGGCACCTCCAGGGGCGGACCTAGTCAAAATGGCGCCCGGTGAGCCCAATAGAAGGGAGCCCAGGTCTACTCGTGGCTGGTCCCAACGGGTAGACCTGGGCTCCGGAGCCCAGGTCTACCCGTGCAATGTTGCAGGGGCCACTGGCACCCCCCTAGATAGCCCCAAGATGGCGCCCAGGGCTCGTGCCTCCCCTGGATCCACCACTGGGCACCTCCCTTATGTGGAAAGGTTGTAGCATTTGGGGCTCTTCAGTTTGGAAAAAGTGCCTGAGTGGGGACACGATTGAGACGCACATTTGTTAAAAACCCATTAAAAATTGGTGGTTTAGACTAGCCTGCCCATGTAAGCCACCTTGGGCATTTGCTTCGGCATGGGAAAGGCAGGGTATAAATTCTTCAAATAAAATAATAAAGATAACAAATCTGCAACAATTTGCACACTCTGGAAACACTATGCAAATGCTAACTAGTATGGTAATTAAATATCCACTTTTCTTTTTCAAAAAAAAATCCATGCCTTGCTTACCCCACAACGCAGCGCATAAGATCTCTGAATTGAACTTCTTTTTGTATTTGCGGATTTCTGGGCTGTCACTCTGTGGCCGGATGTTGGTGGGGTTCACATTGACGATGGAACCTTTCCGGGCATTTTGTCTATTGGTGGGCTCTGGTTTCACACTGGACGCTGGGAAGAACAGCAAGAGGGATAAATGAAATGAACGCTTGGTTTACCTGCCCAGGATGAGCTTATGCCCTCAAGACTGCCTGAAGCATGCAGCCCAATGCATTTTGCAAAAGGATCAAGCACAATTGTCCCATGAGAGAAGACACCATACTCACGGGAGCTACAGTTTGGACCAGTCGGACTGGAGGGAGGCGAGATCTGTAGGAGCCTAGGATCTATAAATGACGTAAATGAAGAAGTCGATGAGGTGCTAGTTTTGATGGGGGTATTTTCAGTGCTTGCAGCCTGTATTGAAATTGAGGAATGAAGGAAAAAAGAAAGAAACTCAATATCCTGAGCGATGTCTCCTGCCAACCTGGAAGCAAGAGGCATACAGGAAGAAGAAGCAGTTCCAAGCTATGACTGCAGAACTTGCCAGCACAGGATTGGAAACTAGGGCCTCGTCCATCATCTCCTTCTCAAAGTGGTTATCTAGTAAATCTGGTTGTTTACCAGGGTTCTAGAAGTGCTTTCAGGTGTCATTATCGCTAATGCAACGTTTTTATTTTTATTTTTAACAAGCCATTTGAAGTTTTACCTTGTTTGGAGCAGCCTTGCTCTGAGATCCTTGACAGTTCTGGGCAACTTTCAGGTGCTTTGCTGACGAGTTGGAAATCTGGCTTTGTTGTAGGAGGTCTGGGAGAAGATAATTCTGATTGTTCATGCTCCAGAATCCCTCGTCAGTGCCATAGCTGCGAATTCCGGCTACGTGATCCTGCGCATGGAAACAGGTTGGAAAGCTGGTTTCTGACCCGAGTGAGATTTTGTTTTTCCTTGCCCTCTTTCCCATCATGCAACACTAGTCACTTGTGGTAGCAATTCTGGTAACAAATGCTGGCAAATGTTGGAAGCTCAAATCTCAGTAGTACATCAAACTAATGAAAATCAGATCATGGCAGAAATGTCAACGCCGCAGGAAAAAAAAACGGTAATAAAATAAAATGACATTGGAAATGGGCTCCTGATGGATGACAACTGCTTAAAGGACACCAGTAATGTTCCATGTTTATACAGTGGTGGTGTTCTTCAAAGCACTTTGCAAACGATACCCAATTCATCCTCTCAACCCCCAATGACAAGGCAGGCAAGAGATATCAGCATCTCAGCTAGAGCAATGCCCCAGGGTAGCATCAAAAATGTGAAAGGCTTGATTGTGTTGAAAAGGATGAAACTTCCATTAAGAACCACGGTGGACACGCATAATGTTATGCAGCCACTCCCCCTTCTGGCTCAGCTGAAGCGACAACCCACAACAATGTTGTAGATCGGGCACAGAGGCTGGCTTCTGTGTAGTTGGCAAAGAGAAATAAAGAACTGACTGGAGTAAAACGTCTGGCAGCGCCAGCCGGAATGTTTGGAGACATACCGTGAATCCTAGGCAGAAACAACTTGATGTTTAACAGCCAAATCATTGATTGGAAAACATGGAAATGAGGGGGAGATCGAGAAACACTTTTGTCTTCTAATTTACATTTTTAAAAAAAGCAAACGCAAAATATGAATTAGAATCCTTCATCTGAAATTCCAAAAGTGTTTGTTCCGCGCTATAATCTTTCCCAGGTTTGAGGGCCTCTCTTCTCTGCACAGTTTGAAGCCTAAATGAAGCCTAAATGAAGTGTTGATCTCACAGACATTTAATCTAGCTTCATAACCTTTCATAACTCCTTTCCTTAATCTATTACTCTAATTCCCATAAGCAGAAGGGATAAAGTGTGCCTAATAGGGAGATTAGTCTCTTTGTTTCAAAATGTGAGTAATTAGGGGAAGCAACTGAAATGTACAGACAGCATATGGAAGGTCGGCAATTTTGGCGGTGACTGATTATGTTATATATTCCTGTTTTCCAGCAGGAATTCTTGACTTCTGGTTTCTGACCAATGAGATTTATTTATTATAGTGGTACTTGGCTTTAATAGCTGCCCGCCTCCAAAACATTTTTCTTTTCTTTAAAACTGTTTTATAAATTGTCCTTTTTTTAATATTACATTGTTAGCTGCCTTGAGCTACTGCAAAGAAAATGCGGAATACAAATCTTAATTATAACAACCACCATTATTATTATACCGCTTTTCTAACAAACAAGTTCACAAGGTGGTTTGCAGAAAAGCAAATAATTAAATGCTCCCTGTCCCAAAAAGGGCTCAATCCTGAGGGGCTATTCAGTCACCACAAGTCCCTTGCACCAGCCAGGTAGTGTTGCAAATGCGCCATAATGCATGTTTGCGTGGGCCAACGCAAGGATGTGTGCTAGCCTCCATGTGCCGATTCCCACACTTGTGCCAGGAAGGTGTGGCTGGGGAAAAGAGGCCAGTGCAGGCAGCAGGAAGTTGACTTCCTCAACTGTGCGCATGGAGACAACTCCTGAAACAGTTTGGATTACCTTATGCTCCGTTGCCAGACTCTGGGGTTTCAATTTGATCCCATCTCGAACTCTTGCCCTTGAGGAATCCATCACCCCGTTGCTGAGTGATGGCCTGGTAACAAATGCCAATTGGTGAAACAGAAAAAAAAAATCAACAGCAACAAAAAGGAAGACTCAAAAGAGAAAACACACGCATCCTAATTTTTCTTTAATCACCAAATAGCTATAGGTATCGCACCTTTTTCTCCCTTACGACGTCACACGGCTCCCTTACAGCCCATTCATGTTTTTTAAACAGAGAACAAGCACCAGAGTTCTAAACAAGTTCTAAAACTACATGTGAGACTATCAGTTGTGAATGGGGAAGCCAACCTTTTGTGACTGTGGCCATTATCAATGTCATCGTCACTGCTACAGACTTCATCACTGGAGGAAGAGTATTCTGACGATTTCCGGAGCACGTTGGCGCTGTACTTTCCCTTGGTTAAGAAAGGCGGACTCTGGACAAAGAGAAGAGCTTGATTGGCTGCTGCTTCACATGTGAGCGCTCGAAGAATGCAGTACAGGAGCAGCTCTGTACAATGCTTACTTCTAGTCGTCTTAAAACAACTATTGCACTTCCTGTGACTGTGCCCAGAGAAAAAGCATTTGCAATTTGCTGTACTTGAGACAGATCCCTCTTTAAGCAATAAAGGCTTGCAACCTACAATTCTAGGCACACCTCCCAGAGAGTAAACCCACAGTGGGTACAATGGGACTTACTTCCATGTAAACATGTTTAGGGTTATGCATTTGATATTCAAAATACAGTTTACAATACATAAACAAACTGCAGGAAAATAAATCCTACTGAAATATGGCACTGATGAGAAGAATTCTCAGGTTTCCTATAGGCTTGGTAGTACTTGTCTGGTTTGGATGATCCTGCATGTTCCAGAAAAACAAGAGAGAGAGAGAGAGATTCATCAGTCAATCAATGATGCCATTAAATAAGGGCATCTAATTTCAAATCATGCATGCATCCTTCACTACCAAAAGCAAATTCAGGTGGGCCTGCATTATCTGCAGGTTAGACAATCTGTGGATGCCGAACACACACACACCCAGTGGCAAAGAGTTCCACAGATTAATTACACGCTGGGTAACGAAAGATTTTCGTTTGCTGTCTTGATAGGTTTGCTATTGCAAAGCTTGCTTGCTTCCACCTATTCTCCCAAGCAAAGGAAACACGGCACAATAATTGCGTGTGTGGACAGATGCGAGCCTGACCCAGGGATTACCTGAAGCTGATTGGCTGCTCTGATGAGAGGAAGACTCCTTTTGCTTGTTGCCACTGGAGCTCATGCAGCTGCTGTTTACTTTCACAGCAGGTCCCTTTAGGGATGGGTGCTTTGTGCTGAGAAGAACAAAGACAAAAAAGAAACAAAAAAAAAACACCAGAGGAGAACATTGCGAGTTTCCACTGCACAATCTGCACCAGGTCTCAGAGTTCCAAAAACAGCATCATCAAGGCTTGCTGTAACCTTCCCTGGGGAGGTAGTTATTACCATCACCTCCTCAGAGGGGACAAACCTAACATTCTCAGAATAGCTTGGGAATATGGCATTACTATCCTCCACGCAGGTGTTTGAGACTCTTCTATCTCAGCCTGAAAATACAGAGGGCTCCCAATGCTATTATCCAGCGGTTCTAAAACTGTGGGTCTGTGGCTCACCAGCGGGTCCCAATCCAATTTTTGGTGGGTTGTGAAACTGACAGCGTAGAGGAGGCTATGTGCATAAAGGGATAAATAACCTGATTTTTTTTTAGGGGGGGGAGGTGGAAGCACTGCTAACCAATCACTTTTATAATCACAGAGGCTTGATCGGCTGGTAAAATGAAACTTATTTTTTTAGGTTGTTGTTGTTGTTGTTCAGTCGCTAAGTCGTGTCCGACTCTTCGCGACCCCATGGACCACAGCACGCCAGGCCTCCCTGTCCTCCACTAGCTTCCTGAGTTCGCCCAATTTCATATTCATTGCTTCGGTGACACTATCTAACCATCTCATCCTCTGTCGCCCCCTTCTCCTTTTGCCTTCAATCTTTCCCAGCATGAGGGTCTTTTCTAAAGAGTCCTCTCTTCTCATCAGGTGGCCAAAGTATTGGAGCTTCAGCTTCAGCATTTGTCCTTCCAGGGAGCAATCAGGCTTGACCTCCTGGAGAATTGACCGATTGGATCTCTTTGCAGTCCAGGGGACTCTCAAGAGTCTTCTCCAACACCATAATTCAAAAGCATCGATTCTTCGACGCTCTGCCTTTCTTATGGTCCAGCTCTCACAGCCATACATGGCTACTGGGAAAACCATCGCTTTGACCATGCGGACCTTTGTTGGCAGGGTGATGTCTCGGCTTTTGATTAAGCTATCTAGGTTCACCATAGCTTTTTTAGGTAGGTGCTGATCAATCAATCAATCAATCACTAGTATTTATATACCACTTTTCAACACAAAGTTCACAAAGCGGTTTATAGGCAAATAATAACATTAAAGTTAAATGGCTCCCTGTCCCAAAAGGGCTCACAATCTAAAAGAATGGAGAACACCCCCAGCAACAGCCACAAGAAAGATACTGTGCTGGGGTGAAGAGGGACAGTTGCTCTCCCCCTGCTAAACATAATAGGAGCACCACTTGAAAAAGTGCCTCTTGCCCACTTAGAAACTATTTACAACCAATAGTGCAATTAAAAAAAACAAAAGCCCCACACATTTTTTTTTGGTTTGGATTTTAATTTGAACCATAGAATAATTCTACTTCATCCCTCCACACCCCAAATTACAAGTTTGATTTAGTGGGGAAGAAAGTTTGATTTAGTGGGGAAGAATAAGCAGGGAAGAAACAATATAACTGACAGCATAGATGAGTTTGAGCTTAATGAACTTGGTTCGATTTTCCCTACTGATAGAAATTATTATTACAGCGACAGTTGAATTCTACCCTTCTTCCAAGGAATGCATGGCGACATACATGAAGTCTGATTCTGTTTAATCCTCACAACGACCAAGTAAGGTAGGGCAGGCCAAGAGAAGGTGGCTGATTCAGGTGAACTCTGCAGCTGAACGAAATCTTCTCAGGTCAAGAACCAAAATCTGTTCTCTCATCATGCTGGCCCAGTGTAGCCACTTACTGTATCAAAAGGAGTTTAAGGAATCACAGAGGACCTTACCTTGAAGGGTAACTCTGATGGCCAAGATGATCTTTGCGGTAGCATTTTGAGGTTGTTCTTTCTGGAACCTTGAAGATTTAAGCAAATGCTTCAGTTCATTACATAAAACCTTAAAAGAAACTTTCACCCCTGCTTGATTAAGACAAAATACCTAACCCTTCTAGTCACCAGCCATCACCACAACATCACGGCAACGAATTCCACAGGTTGTTCAACCCCTGTCAGTTTCACGACCCACCAAAAATTAGAACATGACCCACTGGTGGGTCCCGGACGCACCATTTGGGAACCGTTGTTTTAGAGGAAAAGGTGCAGTGGTGTTATCCTACCGGTACGCTGGGCGGGACATCCGGGTGATCAGCAGCCCGCCCGTCGCGTACGCAAGCGGCGTAATTGGTTACGCAAACGGCGTAACGCTGCGGTATGCGACGGGCGGGCTGCCGATCACCCGGATGTCCTGCCCAGCGTACCGGTAGGATAACACCACTGAAAAGGTGGTATATAAATCCTTTAAATATATAAGCTAGGGTAGCAGAATACTGGGCTGTTCCATATCACAGATGTAGAATAGTATTTTCAAGAAATCAGAATAAATCCCCTGGACACAAACAGAGCTGCAATATCAACAGGTGCAAAGCTGTTGGTCTCTTGAGAGATTCTCTCTGCTAGGTGCACATCCTGCAATTATGTCACGCAAACACAGAGTTTGGTAATAGGTTACAGAATTTTACCATTTCTTGATATGATAATTAGGTGCACAGAAACGGAATTTGGGTATTTTTTTTTTAGTACAGCCACGTGTTATTTTCCCACCAGCCAATGATCACGGCAGCACATCTTACCATACCTTTGGAGGCTGTTCTTCAGACTGGCACATGTTCCAGAATACGTCCTCGTGACTGGTGCTTAGAGGTGTTACAGCCATGTCAGACAATGAACTGCTATGGTATGTATCGCGACTGCTCCGAAGGTTTTCACTCTGCAAGCAAACAGAGCGAGTGCCACATTTATTCTAATTTGTGCTGTGAACATTCATATAAATTCATAAAGTAAAATGGGGAGCATGCAAGACAACCAGATACTTGTATCTTGCTGCCACTCCCCTGCATCTGGCATTGTGAGATAGCCATTTCCCCTTGCACCACCCCAAAGGAAGACACCAGACCACGGTTCGGGTTTAACTTTATTGAACACAAATGACCATTTTTAAAGTCATGATACCTACTGAACACACCAGCCCTTCCTCGCCAGTCTGGGGTACGCAAAAAACTGCCATCCACGGCCAATTCAGAGAAAAAAAATTCTTACCTGGCCCTTAAGATGAGTGACCAGCTAATCTCAGACTGGACGTTACCCGTCAAAGCTTGTAACCTGTGATGCAGTTTTCCTCCATAAATCTGCCCAATCCCCTTTTAAGGGCACCCAGGCCAGACACCATCACCACATCTTGAGGCAAGGAGTTCCACAAGCTAAGCACACGCTGGGTAAAGAAATATTTTCTTTTGTTTGTTCTAACTCTCCTAACACTCAGCTTTAGTGGACGCCCTCTGGTTCTGGTACTGTGTGCAACGGGAAAAGAGATTTTATCTATTCATTTGCAGATATTTCTTCTTTCCTCCGAGTCAGAACTGATTTAGGTAATAAAACTAATAACTTTCTAATAACTGCTGCGATTCACACTTTCCCCTTTCAAATAATGAAAATGAAATAGGCCTGTTTCCCACTACCCCTTGAAGCTCTTACGAACATGCTGGCAAACTTAGCAAGAATAAACCGTCCTAAATGCAAGCTGCTACTTCTGAAACCCTCCTCTGATCCTCACTGGGTGAGTAATAAGGCTGTGCATTACTTAAAAGCACTTCAGATTCCTTCTCCCCACTCCGAGACAACCTTGCAAGAATACACAATGAAACCAATGTTATGTTTCTTGAAGGCTTGAAGGCTGTGCACGCTTAATGCCTGCACTCCAAGTGTCCCTGTTTGCAAGGAATAGCAAAAGGACAGAGAGAGACAACAAGCAAGAATTGTGTCTATGTTTTTCTCTTTGGGAGTGCCTTATTAAAACGTTCTTTTTACTGCGAGTGCCAAGAGGGTTTCGCTTCCTTCAGCAATGAGATCACCTTCTGCAGCAATGAGATTGCAGAGCAAGGGTTACAGGCAGTGCCAGAGGAATCGCTGGATCGCTGTCTGGAGGCAGTTGGGGGCTGGATGCGGGCGAACAAGCTGAAATTAAATCCGGATAAGACAGAGGTGCTTTTGGTTCGGAAATCCACAGCTCGGGTATTGGACTATCGTCCTGCTCTGAATGGGGTTGCACTTCCTCTGAAGGAGCAGGTTCGCAGCTTGGGGGTTCTCCTGGATTCACAGCTACACCTGGAGTCCCAGGTGGCGGCGGTGGCCAGGGGAGCCTTTGCTCAGCTTCGGCTGATCCGCCAGCTGTGGCCGTACCTGAGCTGTGCGGACCTGGCCACAGTGACCCATGCCCTAGTGACATCAAGATTAGATTATTGCAATGCGCTCTACGTGGGGCTGCCTTTGAAGACGGTCCGGAAACTACAACTAGTTCAGAACGCGGCGGCTTGGGTGGTTGCTGGGGCACGTCGGTTTGACTCTGTCGAGCCGCTGCTTCGGCGACTACACTGGCTGCCGGTTCTGTTCCGGGCCCAATTCAAAGTGCTAGTTTTGACTTTTAAAGCCCTTTACGGCTCGGGTCCGGGGTATTTGAGGGACCGCCTCCTTCTATATAATCCAACCCGTACTCTTAGATCATCTGGGGGGGCGCTTCTGACTGTGCCGCCACCAGGAGAAGTAAGAGGAGTGGCGGCCAGGAAGAGGGCCTTCTCGGTGGTGGCCCCCCAACTCTGGAACACCCTTCCCCTCGAATTGAGAACTGCTCCCTCTCTGTTTACATTTCGGCGGGGGCTGAAGACCTTTTTATTCCAAAAAGCTTTCAATTGTTGACAGGTTGGCTGGCTGGTTATTATGATCCACGGGGCTTGTGTCTTATTTTATTTTTTAATTGTTTTTAAATTGTTTGTGTTTTTTAATCTTGATTGTTTATTGTTTAATACTGTTTTAATTGTTTTTAATGTTAACTGTTATATTTTATTTTTATCCTTTTTAATATTGTAAGCCGCCTTGGACATCTGCCTTGGCAGAGGAAAGGCGGGGTAGAAATTTCTTAAATAAATAAATAAATAAAATATGGGGGGTGGTACCCCCCCCAATAAAAGGGGCTCACCCCAAATTGGCTGAATCACAGACCGAAAACTAAAATAAGGCTGCAGTCCAAAACAAGACTGTTTTGAAATTAACTGCATCAAAATCGACAGGATTCGCATTGGATTAAATATATTTTCAATACAATGAGAACACTAATGTGAACCATCCTGTTGTTCCTCTCGTGGAAATCTAATAAGTAGGACAAAGCTTGCAATGTGCTTTGCAAAAAAACAAAAACCAACCCATGTACTTTGCCCCTTCTGTGCCTCCCCCTGATTTTTTTTTCCTGGGGCCCCCCCGGGGGGCGGGGGGGGGGGGGAGATGCATTTGCGTCTCATCAAATTTATGCTCAAGTAAATTCATCCATGCGCATGAACACTGCGGTGCCACCCTATGTTCTTCCGTCCATTTCATACTCCTGCAGTTGCGAAACTATACTTTAAGGACAACGGGAATGGCAGCATCCTGTGCCAAGCTGGTTACCTTTCTCGTTGTTGTCCACACCTCTCGGAAGTTTCTCTCCATAGATCTTTCCTTGCACTTGTTGCATTTCCAGGGAAAGAAATCTGCCTGCACAAGTTTCTGCTCTCACCTGTTCTATCCTGCAAGGTTTTCAAGCTGCTTTATCCCAGTTCTTGGCAAATATTTTATCACTTGCAGGAAACAGCTTTTTCAGCAGGTACGGGGCATCTAATGACACAGTACTTAAGTCTGTTTTCCTCTCTTTGTCAAATACGATTGCCGCTAATGATAGTATTTATTCAACCAGACTCGTTTGTAACATTCAAGCTGTTCGGAAAAGCAGCTAACCCGAGAATGAGAAGAGAGGGAGCTATCAAGCCTGTTATCAAGGGACTGCCTGCCTGTCAATTTTCCCTGAGCCTGATTCAGCAAAATACTTAAATGTATTCTGAGCCTTAACCCATTCCGACAGAGCAACTGAAAATCAAAAGCCGCTTTGTGTGCCTGAAAGTGAGCCCTGCCAATAACGAATTCAGGGTGCAATCCTTACCAATTTTCCAGCATCAGGGTAAGGCCAATGCAGGGAACATTCCTTTACCATGAGGAGGTCTCTGTGACAGCTACTCCACTGCACAACACAGCACATTTCCCCTTGACACAGCTATGTCAGTGCTGGAAAATGGGTTAGGATAGCAATTCTCAGTGACCTCAATGGCCAACTAGAAATCTGAACTACTTGGGACTTTTAAGAGTTCCTTGATCAGAACTGCCCATGTTTTTCCTTTTAAGCTAAAAGCAGCCAGGCATAAGAACATAAGAACATAAGAAGAGCCCTGCTGGATCAGGCCAAAGGCCCATCTAGTCCAGCTTCCTGTATCTCACAGCGGCCCACCAGGTGCCCCAGGGAGGCATGAAACAACAAGATGCTTGCATCCTGTTGCCACTCCCTTGCACCCGGTACCAGTAGCCCACCACCTTTGTAAGGAGGTTGCACAATCCATCATTGCCTAAAGCCCACGATGGACCTTTCCTCCAGAAATCTGTCCAATCCCCTCTTAAAGGCATCCAGACCAGATGCCATCACCACCTCCTGTGGCAAGGAGTTCCACAGATTAACTACCCGGTGGGTAAAAAAGTACTTCCTTTTATCTGTTTTAACTCTCCCAACCCTCAGCTTTAGTGGATGCCCCCTGGTTCTGGTGTTTTGAGAGAGGGAAAAGAACATCCCTTTATCGACTCTATCCCTTCCATGCATAATTTTGTATGTCTCAATCATGTCCCCCCTCAGGCGCCTTTTTTCTAGACTGAAGAGCCCCAAACACTGCAGTCTTTCTTCATAAGGGAGGTGCCCCAGCCCTGTAATCATTTTTGTCGCTCAAAACAAAAATGTTTCCCAGGCATGGGAAACTTGGTTAGGACTGGGCCCTACCGATGCATCAGGAACCAGGAGACATCAACTAAGTTAGTGTTCGAAGAGTTAGACCAAAAAAAAAAAATGTTGTTACCCAGAGTGTAATGAATCTGTGGAACTCCTTGCCACAGGATGCGGCAAAGGCATCCAGCCTAGATGCCTTTCAAAGGGGATTGGACAGATTTTCTAGAACAGGTTACAAGCCGTGATGGGTATGTGCAACCGCCTGGTTTTAGAAGTTCTGTAGGCTACATTAGAATGCCAGATGCAGGGGAGTGGCCACAGGATGCAGGTATTTTGTGGTCTTGTGTGCTCCTTGAGGCATCTGGTGGGCCACTGTGAGATGCAAGGAGCTGGACTAGATGGGCTCGTGATCTGAGGCAGCAGGGCTCTTGTTATGTTCTTAATGCCTCTGTTATCATTTATGACATACTGGAAAGCATGGGTCTTACACAGGGAACTGACAACCCCAGTTGAGAGCATGACAGTCTCCCCCATTTCCTCTCTCTTACAGCAGCCAGTGGAGTATGGCCATCTGGGAAGAGACTTTGTCTTCCTCTTTCCTCCGCAAAACACCAGGTACGTCTACAATGCCAAATGAATTATGCACAATAAAATATTTCCAGTGGAGATACAACAACCTGTGGTGGGTCCAAGGCTTTTTGTGAAACATGCAAGAATAATATCCCAGAATCAAGCCAGGCAGGCATCAGTGTCAGTGCAAATAACAGTCATCGAACCAAACCCCGCCAGGGCTGCACTGTGTTCGGGCTTATAATCCAGCAGGAAACAGCAATATCACAAACACTTGATTGTTGCAGACCAAGCCAGCCCCCCCCCTCCCCGTCTTTGTTCTGGCTGGCTCCTTGTCAGAAACAGGGGAAAAGGGTGGTGACGAAGGCATTTCCTCGCTGATCTGAAAACTACAAAACCCGGCTGAAATTTCAGGACAGCCTGACTTGTCTTTGGGAAAGGGCTAAGTAGCTTCTTACAGCGCACCAAGAAAGCAAAGGACAAAGGAATAAAAACTAGACGACGCTATTCAAAACACGAGTATTCTAACAAAAATGAAACGTGTGCTTGGAGGGGAAACAACCAGTGACGTCATGCAGGGGGAACACAGGGGAACTCAGTTCCACTAGTTAAAATTAGGGCTGACTCTACCCACTTCACTCTCCCTCCCCCCCCCTCCCAATTCCTTTGCAAAGAGCTTTTCTTCTTGGTTGGCCGGCACTCAGAGGGTTAAAGGGAGCGATTCCTAGGGGGGCGAAGGAAGTGATGTCATTCAGGGGGAACAGACCAGAATGGGCGTTCCGGATCCTAACGGGCTCCATGGCTGGTTCCGGGTTCCCGACAAGTGCCAATCAAAAGTGAGTTCCTGTTCCTAAATCATTTGAATGACACCACTGGAAATGACGTATCTCAGCTGTATTTCCAATATGTCGTGGATGCTCCGCTGTCTACGTTCTGAGACGGAAGAACAAAAGGGAGTGTGGAAACTGACCAGCTGTTGAAAGCTGTTGGATTACCCAGAGCACTAACACACAGCTCAGTTGTTTTCAAAAAGCTTTCTGCATCCACGAATTTTGTTCTGCATCCGTTTGTCGGTTGAGCATCTGCCCAAGGATTCTGGGGATGTGGGGCAACGGCCGGGGGGGGGGGTTTGCACACTCAGGGAGGGGGCCCCAGAGAGGGGCAGGGAAGCTCCGACCGGTGGCTGCGACCACGTCCACCCTCAGAGCCAATCCCAGCCCCTGGGGGGGGGGTCACTTGTCCTCCTCCTCTTCCTCTGCATTTTTTAAAGCAGGTGGAACAGGAGGAGAGGCCGCTGGACGCCTTCCAAACGGCCGCTTTCCAAATGGGGACCCCCACACCAATGTGGGTGCGCGCTGCATCTTGCGATGGGGGAGGGGCAATCACAGAGGACTCCTCAAAGTAAGGGAACAAGCACACAGTCTCCAGAAGTTAGAATGGCTCTTTTTGGATCATGCCAAGGCAAGCAAGCCCACTTTCTTGGCCCTGAAGAACGCAACACAGACGTGATTAAACTCTTCTGTGTTGCATGCTGGAGCGGCCAAGGGAGGGAGATGTGAACTCGGAGTGACCCAGAAACAGCCATTCCAATCGCTGAAGACTGCCTGCCTGCCACTCTGCAAAGGTAAGAAAAAATTATTTTTAAACTGCCGTTTTAAAGGGACGCTTTTTTCCCCCTCCCGGAATCGGCAGGGCCTTTCTTGTCCGCAGTGGCCATCCACGTTGGGTCAAATCCACGGACGGTCAAACTGTGGATAAGAAGGGCAGACCTGTCACTTGGCAACATTTCTGCCCAATTGTTTTTGCACAACAAAAAAAACCTCATCTCTCACCTGCGCTAACACCGCTCGTTGCATAGCAGGAGTGCAGGGGCTGGAACTACTGCCAGATCCCAGCCTTCCCTGGGAAGGAGTTTCACGCCCAAGGACGGCTGCCCAGTTGAGATCAGCTTGGATGCAGTCACTCTTCTTCCGCAGATTCTCAGGCTGGAAGCAAACCAAGAGAGAGTCAGTTCTGGAATGGTGAAGAGGAGTGTTGCTCTTCCGTTCTCTGTGATGGGATGCCCACCTATAGGAGAAGACGACCTCCATCTTGTCTAAGAACAGGCTGATCCCTGCTGCATCAGACCAAAAGTTAATCTTCATTCTACGGTGGGCTCCAGGTTTCTCTGGGACCAGGGGTGTAAATAAAGCAGTTCAGGGGGTGCAGTTGCACTGGGGGCAATAAGCTTTGGGGGGGGGCAATAAGCTGAGTTTGACACGAGTGGCCAAAATGGTAAAAAACCTTGGTATGTATGAATAATACCATAATGTTATACACCATTTAGTGCAGAATGTTGGATATATAAGCAACTCCGTCTGCTGTTTAGAGGGGGCGATGTTACATGTAAATATGGTAATGAAAGCACCTCTAGCTGATTGGTCAGAAACAGTTTGATTTAGAATGCCCAGGTGGGTGTGGTAAGTTATGACAGTTAAACTGAAGAAAGATGACAGTTGACTGATTCTTGTGTTCTTTCTGTATGCTGACATGAAGGAGAAGGGAGCAAACATTACTAGCTCTGTGTAAAATCCTGTCCGAGATATAATGTAACCAAACATATAGTCATTGCCAGTACAAGATAGTATGAAACAGTAATAGTATATGTAACTAGTTGAAGTTGAATCTAAGCCAGCAGAATATGTTACATAAGTAAAGAACGTTTATTATGAAGTTACCAAGAGCCTGCAGAGTACTTCTTTTCTTCTAGCAGCAAGAAGTGAGTGAGAAAGGCGTATTTGATTGTCTGGGGAATTCCGCAATGCGTTAACCGACTCTGCTTTCCCCGTTCTTCAAGTACGCAGGATATATACCAAATCCTTTGTGAAAGGTACATATATCCCAATACAGAATGCAATGAAACAAATCACAGCATAATATCTTCATTTCTATCTAAGGTTATGGCCAAAAACCCCAAGAAAATGAAAATACAGATGTGACATCACTTCCTGTTGTGATGTCACTTCCAGGGCATCATTTTTGCCCGCTGTACCGGACTATACTTTCGTTAGCTACACCAGTGTCTGGGACATCACCAGTATCTGGGGTTCGGACTTGGTTTGGTTTCTTCAGTGGGTGGACATAAACAACCTTGCAACGCATTTCCTCCGAAACAGAACCACATCTTTTTCTGTACCCCAAGCTGCCCGACGTTCCACCAAGCAGACATGGCAGCCACTTCTTTGTTAATCTAACACGAGGATATTGACCTAAATGACAACAGCTACAATAAGAGCTAATTATTATTTCACTGGGGGAGGGGGGGGGAAATGGTTCGACGGTCTGGTCTCTGTGATTCCTGAACAAGCAATAGCGCCACCAAAAAAAAATCAACATGACACCAATGGGATTAAAGAACCAGGGCAACTGAGGCTGAGGAATCACAGCGGGAATAGCTTAGTGTCAGAACCACACAAGACACCATCAGTACTTGCAAAAGAAATTGTAGGTTTGTGCCAGCTCCAATTTGCTTCCTTTTAATGCCATATATTTCCTACCGAGACTCATTGCCTACAACTGCTAATGTCATGAATCCACAACAGTACATTTAGATTAAAGTTTAACAGTAATGGCATGGGCTGAATTCTACAATGAGTTTTATTCCAGTACAAAGAGGTCTTTTATGAACTGCATCGCCAGAGACGCAGATGAACATCAGATTTGACATTCTGCTGTGTGTGTTTTTCCCCGCAGGCAACAGAATTTTTTTGAGAAAAGAAAAAAAAAGAGAGAGAGAGAGAGAAGTTGAAGTGACGAAACAGAGTTTGCGTTTTTTCCTTCTTTGAATGCCTAGAAGCGACACAGCCACCCAGCCAAACCCCGCTGAAATTATATTTATATTGAGTCTTGCAGGGCGTTTCTACAGGGCTGGGTTCAGGATTTTGGAGACGCTCAGGCAAGAGACCATCAGTGTGTCCCCTTAGCCATGCGGATGAGGGCGCACCCAGCAATGGGATTCACAGATTGACAAGGGGAACGCTGGGCGGGACTAACGTGAGGCTTCCGCGTGATTGGCTGCCCGTCTGCAGCATTCCGCAGCTGTCCTGGCCTTGGGGGGGGGGCTGCCCCCGCTTAGCGCGCCCCACCTCTGCTTGCCCAGGCACCCGGTGCGACCCTCACCTGTCCCCCGCGGCGAGCGGGAGGCCCCCCCCCAGGCCAGGACAGCTGTGGAACACTGCGGACGGGCTGCCGCTCAAGCGGAAGTCCCGCCTAAGTCCCACCCAGCGTTCCCCTTGTCAATTTGTGAATCCCATCGCTGGGCGCACCTGTACATACCTAAGGGTGCAATCCTAACCAACCTTCCAGCAACGGCAGAAGAGCAATGCAAACAAACACTCCCTCACCTTGACACAAGCCGAACAACCACAGCCCTCCCCCTTTCCAACACCCCAAATTCCCAAATTTTCACTATGGCTGCTCTAAGGTGCTTCGCGAACCAGCTGAAATTGGCTCGCGACCCACTGGTGGGCCCCGACCCACAGTTTGGGAACGACTGATCTAATGATGTCAGCATTTTACCAATCCTGTCACTCTTGTTGCATAACTCTCATTTTTTTCCGGACTGTACGGTCAAGCCCAGTGAATTTCACAATACCTCTTTGGCTGCGCTGTTTGATGGAGGCTGTGCTGGTGGACTCAGGATCCTGGGGGGATCCTTACTCTTCTGCTTGTGATCATGTTGGAGAGAAAGCAGTTGTGTCTGGTCTTTAGGAAGAGTCCGATGAAGCTTCTTTCCATGGTGTGCATCTTCAACCTTTTTCTAGAGGGAGAAGGAAATTGGAATTGTCATGTCGGGATGGAGGAACTGGGCATCCTGTACTGCTCCTGTTATAGAGGCATTCGTGCCACTCTCATCTCTCCACTGCTGAACCAATTTCCGGGTCGTACATGTCAACAATATGCTCATCTGCTGTTATCCGACACAGACCAGATAATTACATAGAGTGTCGCGAAATATTTTGCAGCAGCGATAAGTATCCGGTAATTGATGGTGAAAGAATGTGGTCCCATATGTTCGCAGTAATAATATCACTGCTGAAGGAGGTTCAAATATGGGCAGGTACATATTAAATAGAGACAACATTGTTGAAGGTAGGAAGTTTGTCAATGGAGATGTGTCATTTTGTTGGAGCTGGGATTGACTTATGGGTGGGAGGTCAGCCTTGATCTGGCTTGGGCTTGATTGTCCTACACACACACACACACACACACACACACACACACACACATATCTCCCATACTCTATACATTGTTATTGTACCAGTTTTCTTTTTGGGCTGGTCTGTGACCACAATAAAGTTTTATTAATTATTATTATTATTATTATTATTACTACTACTACTTTCACACCTGCTGGCTTGCCAGTCTCCTTGCCCCATCCACTTTGCAGTGCTCTTCCTCGGCACATCTCTGGCCACTTTTGTCTTTCTCAGTTTTGCTCGGAGCTGCCTTAATCTCTGGACATATCCTCTCAAGGTCCATGTGCTTCCGAAGCTCTTCTCTCTTTTGGTGCTAAACACAAACCAAGGAATACTAAACACTCCGTATGTTTCTATTCAAAGGCAGCCTGCTCATAAAAGCAGTAGCCACAATATCATACTGCTGCAAATCAAACAAATTTGGGGGAAATTTCTGTTACAAAGCTGTTGATATCTTTTGCGCTAAAATACACAAACATGGTTTCCCATTCCTTTTGAAGAATGATACTTTTTTTTTTAAATGCACCACTACTTTAACACGGTAAAACCCGTCCAAATCCAAAACCTACATCCTCCAACTTTTTCCTCTGCAGTTTTTGTTCCACGATCCGTTTTTGCCTCTCTTCCGAGAGCTGCTTTTTGTACTTTTCCTGGTCCTTCAACAGCTGCTGCTGGCTCTGCAGATCCGAACGACTTTTGTTCTCCTGCTGAAGCCTCAGGAATTCACGGCGGAGGGTGGATTCGCCAGGGAGATTAACAATGGAGCTTAAAGAAAAAGGAAATATCTGTTTGACTAAGCCATAGCATTAAGACTACATGGCAAACACAAACAGCCACTAGGGAAAGGCTGGCAGTCCCAGGCCCCCAAGTCGAAATGTTCCAGAAAATCTCCACAGAATCTCACTCCCTATCCCTCCACATTCTGAATTTACAGCGTCCCTGTTTTAACAACACTTTGAAATGCAGGCAAAAGCTGATTATCGGTTTGTTTGCTAGAGACTTTACTTCTCTGCTGCCTTCCCCAAACAAATTTTAGCATCTGTTCACACTTTATATTCAACAGCAAACACTGAATGGGAAACAAAAGAGGATTCAGATATATTTTCGGTCTGTATAGGAGCCCATCTGGTGGAGGAAAAACAAAAAAAAAACCCAGGCAGATGCTTCAAAGTTTAGCCAAGTGTTTTTTGCCTCAAACCCCAGCAGTTGCACTAAACAAAACGTCCTGCATTATTTTATTTTATTTTTAAAGCATCCTGAAATGTGAAATTCATTGCTTCTCAACTTAGGCAGGTGAGAAACCTTTGTCATCCCTTGCCAAGCCCACACAATTCATTCTCTTCCTGTGGATGCCTGCTTCTTTATTTATATATGGAAAAAAGTACTTACAGTGTGCCATTCCACCACATTAAAATGTTCAAGGCGGCATACAATATGAAAATTTAAGGGGGAAAAATGCAATAACAATTTGCATTCATGCATAATAAGAGAAGTGGCAGAAAAACACCACTACTAACACACATTCACATGCAAAAAGGAGCAAGAGGAATAAAACCATCACAGCGAGCTAAAAACTTGTTTAAAGAATTTTTTTTTTTTTGCTGCACAGCCAACGATCAACAAAAAGGGAGAGAAAAGCCTGTTCTTGGGCAAAGCATCTGAAAGCTGGCATCAGAAACCAATGGGAGATGTACGAGCAGGGCCAGTTCACAGGCCGTGCATTAAACGCTACCTCCATGGAAAAAGAAGAGAGGAACAGAGTGGAAGAGGTAAAGAGAAAGGTGGCAGGCTAGATGCTTGAAAGTTGGTTAGGATTGCACCCTTAATGACTGCTAACAGTTTCTGAGGGACGTGGTGGCACAGCGGGTTAAACCGCTGCTGCTGGGCTTTCCGAATGGAAGGTTGGGAGTTCAAGACTGCGCGACGGAGTGAGCTCCCATTGCTTGTCCCAGCTCCTGCCAACCTAGCAGTTCGAAAGCACCTAAATGCAAGTAGATAAATAGGGACCACTTGGGTGGGAAGGGAACGGCGTTCCATGTGCTACGGTGTATAGTCATGCCGGCCACATGACCACGGAAGCTTGTCCTCGGACAAAAGGCCGGCTCTACAGGCTTGGAAACGGAGATGAGCACCGCCCCCTACAGTCGGTCACGACTAGACCGTTCGGTCGTATGGAAACATTTACCTTTTTTAACAGTCTCTAAAGCTGGTGAAGTGTGTCAGTCAAGCTTTGGAGTGATTTCTCTGCAAAGCAACAATCAATCTGGCTACCACCTATAGCTACAAAAGTTTACCTTGGTTCACCTTCATCTTCGTTCAGCTCATCCCCTTCTTCCTCACTCCCACTGTATTCATATTCAGTTTCATCTAGAAAAGGAAGGGAAGAACAAATCCAGGTTTAAAAAAAATTGACAAAATTACAAAAATAAAGTATATTTTTTAAAAAAAAAGTTTTTCAAATGGTTTTTCAAATGGAAATTTGAGGCCAGTCATCGGGATTTGAGTGCTGGCACATAGTGGTTCAGCTGTTAGACCCAAGATGTCCAGATTCAAACCCCTGCTCAGCCAGGAAGCTTCCTGACCTTAGACCAGTCCTTCTCTCTCAACCTGACCGACCTCACAGGCTTACTGTGAGGCCAAGATTAGGGAAGGAATCATGCAAACCAGCTTGAGCTCCTAGAAGGAACAATGTTATTTAAAAAAATATATATGGGGCGAGACTGATCCAGTTCCAAACATGATCAGGTTTGAGAATTCTGATTTAGCCAAAATAAAAAAATGGCCAAAAAACCCAGAAAATGAAAATTCAACTTCCTGTTGTGACATCACTTCCAGGTCATCATTTTGCCCTCTGCACCCAGCTGTGTGCTCTCAATACCATCAGAACATGCAAGCCCCTCCATCACATCAAGGCAGAACCCCTGGAGAGGTTGTTATTATTTAATCATCATCCTTACCTTTCTCTCCCTTTTTCTTCCTGGTCCTATCTAGATGGTCCTTCAGCAAGATTCGAACCTGCCGTTCATTCTGCATGTCTCTGATAAAGGAATGCTTCAGCAAGGCTTCTGTTGCTGGCCGATGAACATAATTCTTAACCAGGCAACTGTCAACAAAGTTAAGAAATTTCTTTGACCTAGAAAGGAAAAGCAAGAGAGAGAAGCTTTGGACACTCAAAACGCACTGCAAAACATTTCAGTTCAGTCCTCAAGGAGTTTGACAGACTGTTGCAACGACATTTGCCGAGCTGCTATGCAGGGCAGCATATGGTCCATAACACAGGAACGGTGACAGGTTTATTTAAAAAGAAAGGCAAGGAGCAGAACATTGTGGGTGTCAGGCCACAAGGTCGGAAGACAAGTGGTTACTTGACTGGGAAGCTCATGTGGAAAGGGCAGGCAAGTGGGTAAATGAAGCCACAGTTCAGTGACAATCTGTTCAGACTATGGAGGCAGGCCAGAATAAAAGCCAAGGGGAACCCTGCTGACCGCGTATGAACTGGTAGCTGCAATACCATCTATGACCACCTGCAGTGATGGCGCTGTTGTACAACAGAGAGCAAAATAGCAGCTCCCCTTCCAGTTATGCAGTGGTGCAGAGCATGAAGACCTAGAATCCTCAACCTGAGTACGCCGCCCCCCCCCCAGTATTTTGCAATGTGTCTCTGCCCCAGAGTATAATGGAGTTCCAAATACAGGCTTGCTCCAGGATCCAGGGGACAGATCCATACATGAAGGCCATTTTTGAAAAGGGAAAAAAAAAGTTACTTACCATTTTCTGGATTTCAATTTGGGGGGAGGGTTGCGTGGAATGAGGAAGAGAGCCCTCATAGGATGCATGTCACACAAGGCTGCAGGGAAAACAACAAATAAATTAAATCTTAGCTGCAGATAAATAAAGCTATTATTCCATTTAATACCTACATGGGCATTTGATTCAAGGCCCTGAATCCTTGGAAGGACAGATATTCAACCAATGTTTTAATGACACCAACACTAAACTTGAACCCTCAAAGTGCAATGTAACTAACTTACGGGGTGCCCCTTCGGCCATTTCTATGGCTGTGATTCCCAGGGACCAGAGATCACTCTAGAGGAAAAAGACAGTGAATAAGCTCAAAGCAATGGGGGAAAGCAAGGTCTGCATTATTTTCAATCCAGTACATCAAACAGAGCCCACCATGCATTTTAATAATATATCTTTTTATACTTCCGACATAGGTATGAAGAATTACGTGCGCAGGTACAGTAATAGATAAATATAAGAATGAACCTTGCAAGGTAACTGAGGATTGTTTGGTACTAAAAGTTATGAATGATTCCACAATTATTATGAAAGCAAAAAACCTTTGGCTGAAAATAACATTAAGAGTGCAATCCTAACCTGGAGTTAGGCCAGCACAGTTAGGCCAGCAAAGTTTGGCCGGCACAAGGGCCACCGTAAAGCGTGTCTGGACCACTCTCGGAGTTGGGGAGGGTGGTGCACATCTGTGTGCTGATCTCCCTAACTCCGAGAGTGGTCCAAACATACTTTACAGTGGCCCTTGTGCCAGCCAAACTTTGCTGGCCTAACTGTGCCGGCCTAACTCCAGGGTAGGGTTGCGCCCATATTTACTGCTCGGTCACGCCTGGTATCTCATGAAGGGGAAGGGTACAATGAAAACCTTTCAGTTTTCCTCCTGGGAAATTGTCCTGGGCAACTCATCTTTTTGCAAATACCTCTTTCTCATGCCAAATCAGGGAGAGAAAGGGGTGTTTATTATTATTATTTTCTTTTAATAAAAGCTACAGTGTTCCACTCAGTGTTTCGGAACTTGCAGGCTAGGGAGTGGTGATCACAAGATTCTGCCTTCCAGTCACAACATCGGCAGTCTGCAAAAATGCTGCGGTCGGCCTCGCTCAAAAGGCCTGAATCAGCACTTGGGGAACTCCCTGAGAGTCTGGCTTTTGGGGCCAATTGGGCAAACATGCATTTTGGAAGCCCACTGCACACGACCCAGGGTGTAGCAGTGCAACAGTGTAAAATGGGTTTGATGCCCAATGAACACCACAACTGTTGTTGTGTAGTAGCCATCATCAGAGACATTCCCGGGGGTTGCCTACCCAGGAGCAAACCCCCCCGTCGGCCTCACACACACCCAGCCCCGGAAGTAATTGCAGTGACATCATTTCATCACCGCCATCACTTCTGCTGGGAGCTTCCATGTATCATGTGGGGAATGCGGAGACCCAGCATTCGGCATTGGAGGGAGAAAAAGGGGGAACTGGAGATATCCTCACTGCATGCTTTAGGGCATGGTAAATTACCCCAAACAGGGGTAAATTACCCCAAATGGGGTAAAAATGAAATTCCTGGGGGTAATGGACGGTCATGCTGCCGAGACACAGCCGGGCATGCATATGAATCTATACGCATGCCCAGCTGTGTCTTGGCAGCGCGGCCGTCCATTACCCCATTCCGGTTCCGTCGCTGGCTGGCTGGCTCCGTTTTGTTTTGTTTGATTTGCTCCGCCCATTTTCGCCGGCCAGCAGACTGCTCTGCGCCTGCTCTGCTTTTCACACCACGGCAGTTTAGAGCACGTGGACGCAGCTAGGAGAGCAGCAGAGCGGCGGCGCATTGGACCTGAGCGGCAGCGGAGCAGAGCGGCAGTGAAGAGGCAAGCCAGGGACGGCCGGGCATCGGAGGTGAGGGAAGGCACGCGTCTTTTCCCCCACCCCCGCCTCCGTTGCCCTGCCAGGCAAATAAAAAGCAATGGGTTCCAATATGTAATTTTTTTTCTTTTGTTCTGGCGGGGGGGGGGTAACATTGGCGTATCTAAATATATTTTGGGGTAAAAGGTAAAAAAGCTCCCTGCCCCCTGCTTTAGGGGATGGAGGAAGACTGACTGCCTAAGAGCACAGAAAGCACCATTTGCTAGCTGCAGAGGGCCATGCAGACCCTGCTTTGCTTGATCCCAACGAGAACGAAAACAAAAACAGTTGCATCCTGCAGAGGTGGGGAAGCAAAAACTGAGGACACAATGTGTTTTCTCGCCTGCTGGAGAAATGCTCGGAGAGGAGGTGGACCAGAGGCCAGCCAGCATCCACAAGACCTACTCTGTAATCATATGTTGATTCTGGGTTCTCATCACAAGCGATGACCTCGGGCGCCATCCAGTAGGGAGTCCCGATGAAAGTGTTCCTCCTGCCAATTGTCCTGTCCAGCTGAGCGCTCACTCCAAAATCCACTGCAAATAAAAGGCCCAAGCAGACAGAAAACAATGAAAGGAGGGACGGAGCCACCACACAGTCAATGGCTGGACTGCGGATCAAACGACAGGATGAGAGGGGTTAGGTTTCTTAGTTAACGAGCAGCCCAATAATTATATTTAACATTATAAATACAGGTCTTCAACGTACAGTATGCACACCGTATAAAGTGCATACAGCGGGAGAGGAGTAAGGTTAAGTGTGTGTGGGATCCAGGCCCGGAATTCTGATGGCATCTGGTCTTGATGCCTTTAAGAGGGGATTGGACGGATTTCTGGAGGAAAGGTCCATCGTGGGCTATAGGCAATGATGGATTGTGCAACCTCCTTACAAAGGTGGAGGGCTACTGGTACCGGGTGCAAGGGAGTGGCAACAGGATGCAGGCATCTTGTTCTCCTGTGTGCTCCCTGAGGCACCTGGTGGGCCGCTGTGAGATACAGGAAGCTGGACTAGATGGGCCTTTGGCCTGATCCAGCAGGGCTCTTCTGATGTTCTTATGACATCCAAGTTTCCTCTAGAAGTTCAAGGACAACCTACCCAGCTTGACTTCGGCATTTTCCGTCAGGAGCACGTTCTGCCCTTTTATATCTCGGTGGATAACGTGATGAAGATGCAAGTGTGCTAATCCCTAGAAGGAAGGAAACATCACACAGCTTTCACCTTTTTTGTTGCCCTTTCCTGCTTCTGTTCAAACTTGAAAGGATATCTTGTCCCAGGCGATGAAAGAATATGCTCTCCCATATTCCTCTCCTATATGCACTCCTCTTGAGGTGGGCGGGTGAGAGGTCCTTGTTGTGGGAGATTCAGTAATTGGAAACATGCAGGCTGAGGTCAGAGGTAAGGCAGGCCTATCCTTTGTGCTAACTATAGAACCAGTTCAATACCTCTCAGTGCCTGGGGAAGCGTTGCCAAACATTGGCTCCTTTTACCTATCAATGTGCCAGCCTCTGCTTCTGGCAAACCTTGGACTGGAAATGAATGGAGGACATGAAGAGTGGGTTCTTCTGACACTCTAGGCCACCACTCTCCTCTCCTCAACACTTCCTCTTCCTTTTCCAATGCAGGAAACCAGAGGATGATTAGTTGAGACAAGTGAGTTTAGACTGGTGTGATGTTACAGGTGTGCTACTTCAGATTTGATATGCTTGCTTTTTTACAGATTTGATTTTTTGCTTCTTCTGAAATTACAGCAAGACTCACCCTGAGAACTTCTCTGCATATATATGCAATCCAGTCTTCCTTGAAACAATTCCCTTTGGTCTTCTTCACTAAATCCGTTACAGACCCTGCACCGCAGTATTCCATCACCAACTGTGGGACAGAAACAACACAGTTATTTATCGTGAAGGGCTAGGATTTAAGTTATATGCAAGTGTTCTAGATCACTGTGGCCACACAAACTCTTTTCATTAAAAACATCTGCTTAAAGCTCAGTTAGCTAGTTTCCTCCTTCCTGGTGGCCCAATGCTAAGTTTTCTAGCAAATTAATAAATGCTTGGATGAAACAGTCTGCCCAACATGTTCACCCAACTCAAATTGGTCACACAATGGTCCTGTTCACATATCATAGCCAAACTATGGCCTGGATATCAGACTTATATGTCCCTAGCATTCAACACATGTGAAATACACACTATATTATTTGCAAATGCTCCCCTACTTTCCTGTAATAACCTTTTCTTTAAAAAAAATTACCAAAGCCATTCTAATATTGCAGACAACATTTGCTTCTATTAGTTTTATGTTTTTGCTCCTATCACAATTGCTAATTTCATGGACAACTGTGCAAAACAACAATTACAGCAGTTATCAGTCAGTTTCCAGATGGTCAATAACCATGACCGATCTCCCAATACAACCACAAAATGACAGGTTTGGAGAAGACCTGACAATGCACTTAAGCACGATCCTTTACTTCTAAATTTTAGCCTACATCTTCCAGGTGGGCAGGAGCCCATGCACTAATCGGTAAAACCCCGGGTAAAATAATCTTGCTGCAATCACACATACAATCACAGCAAGATCGTTTTATTTGTGCATCAATGCACATCGGTAATTTAAAAGAGGGAGGGGAAAAAGTCACAAATGAAGTGAAGGAAATGAAAGCAGAGGCAAAGTGTGCATGCCATAATTCTGGAATTAATTTGGGAAACTCTGAGTAAACCAGTAGTCAGGATGAGTGGAATGCAGAACAGAGTGGAAAAATAAAAACTAAAGGGGTAGAACAGGGGAAAATAGCTCCTCTCGTTCCCAATACACACAAAGGGAACCGGGTACCTTTCTGAAGGTATCCATAGAAGTGGCTGAAGGCAGAAATTTCAGGTTCAGTCTTTCAGGTAAGGTTGAGAAAGACACCTGTGTTAAGCGCTGAATAGTCCCTTGTTGGTCAGTGGCAGTCAGTATTGAGCTGGACGATCCCAAGGTCTAACTCGGCACAGGACGGCCTTCTCTGTACCTACCCACAGTTGGTCGTCGTGTTCTGCAGGACTTTTCTTTACAAAGGCACCATAGTACGTTGCAATATTTCTGTGATGAGAGTATTTCTTCAACATGTTTATTTCCAGTTTGATTTCTTCTTCCTCATCCTGGGGCAAAGGTCAGGAGACATGATCGATTAGCAGCGAACTCCCAGAATCCTGACAAGAGACCCAGTGGAGACTTCCAGACAGGCACAAGACCTGGTGTGAAGTTTGCATTCGTGTCCCCAGAGCTTGCCCAGGTTGTCGACTAGGGTTTTAACCTTATACACCATGTGGAGAAAGTTGACTGAGACTGTGTGTGTGTGTGTGCTAATGAAACTGATTAACAGCCAGATTAAAGACAAACAAAATCACACCTTCAAAAACACACAACTAATTTATGAAATGTTATTGATTTACTTATTGATACATTGCCATGCATATAACATGGTAATTCACACAGATTTCCTGACCCCAGGAGCTCACAATCTAGAAACAAAGTAAACTACAGAGAAAGGGTTAACCAAAGAAGCACATGCAATTGTTTTCCACTTCCACGCACATCAACCAACAGTTCAAGCCTCGGCATGTCTACTCAGAAGTAAGTCCCTTTGTATTCAGTGGGGCTTACTCCCAGGAAAGTGTGAATAGCAGTGCAGCCTTGGTTTCACTATGGAGAAGGCTGAAGCCTTCAGGGGAAGATGGGTTTTTTTAAGATGATCCAGGATGGTGTAGTGGTTTGGGAGTTGGACTTAGATCTGGAAGATCCAGGTTCAAATCCCTGCTCAGCCATAAAAGTCCCTAGGTGACCTTGGACCGCTTGTGCTCTCGCTCGCTCGCACACACACACTCACACACAGCCTCACGTACTTCACAGGGTTGTTGTGAAAAAAGGCGCCTGAGGGGGGACATGATTGAGACATACAAAATTATGCATGGAAGGGATAGAGTCGATAAAGGGATGTTCTTTTCCCTCTCTCAAAACACCAGAACCAGGGGCCATCCGCTAAAACTGAGGGTTGGGAGAGTTGAAACAGATAAAAGGAAGTACTTTTTTACCCAGCGGGAACTCTTTGCCACAGGAGGTGGTGATGGCATCTGGTCTAGATGCCTTTAATCAATCAATCAATCAATCAACAGGTACTTATATACCGCTTTTCAACACGAAGTTCACAAAGCGGTTTACAGGCAAATAGTAATAATAGTTAAATGGCTCCCTGTCCCAAAAGGGCTCACAATCTAAAAAAAGGCAGACCGCCAGCAACAGCCACTAGAAAGACTGTGCAGGGGTGAAGAGGGACAGTTACTCTCCCCCTGCTAAATATAAGAAGAACACCACTGGAAAAAATGCCTCTTGTCCAGTTAGCAGGGGTTAAGAGGGGATTGGACGGATTTCTGGAGGAAAGGTCCATCGTGGGCTATAGGCAATGATGGATTGTGCAACCTCCTTACAAAGGTGGTGGGCTACTGGTACCGGGTGCAAGGGAGTGGCCACAGGATGCAAGCATCTTGTTGTCTCATGCCTCCCTGGGGCACCTGGTGGGCCACTGTGAGATACAGGAAGCTGGACTAGATGGGCCTTTGGCCTGATCCAGCAGGGCTCTTCTTATGTTCTTATGATAATGCAGCCATGCACTTCTGATTGTTGCACCCTACCCTGCATGAGATTATTTGGTCTGCAAACAAAAGTAAGCAGCTCTGATATGTCCGGGGTGGGGCGGTTTGTCTGTGGAAGAAGTGGTTTGTTTCTTCTGCGCAAAGGCTTATTGCAGAAACCATTCTGAAACCCACCCACGTTTGAAGGTGCAAAGCACACGCCTTTAACCTCAAAAACGAAGGAAGTTCACACACTGATTAGCAACGTCCAGACTGGCAGCCACGTTCGTCTGTGACCGCAAAGCACAAAACTAAATGAGGAGCCTTGTGGATAAAAGTCAAGGTATTGGTGTAAAAACGCTTGTGCCAAAAATGCTGTTCTTCAAACAGTCAAAACAGCAACGTACAAAACGTATCAGGAGTGAAATGCCGACCATTTAACCTGCATTGCCAAAGAAGATGCACAAAGCAACAAGAGATGAGCTTGACACACCGATGTCTGGCAACAAAAGCCCTTCTTTATAAACGTTCCTTTAAATTAACAGAAAAAGAAGGCTGCAAGGCTTTGATCTCATTGAAAAAAATTGCCCTACCCACTTGGTGCTATCTGATAACAGGAAACAGGCTGGTGGGGGCTGATATTTGTGCAAGCCACACTTCCTTTCCAATCCAGTGCTGAAGACTGAAAGTTCCCACACCCCTCCCAGAAACCTGACACTGAAACCAGCTCTTCCTGACAGATGGGCCCATCGTCCCAGGGTGACCACAGCATCCTGCTGCATGAGCCACTTACAGTGAAGAGGCCCAGGATCAAAGCTGAAGATAAAAAGGGGAAACCACTGAGCGGCTGAGCTGAAATGTTGCCACGGTCCTTTGGACTGAGCAAAATGCACTTTGCAGCATCTCTCCGTGGTGAAACACCCTGATGAGCGTCTCAGTCAGATCAATGAGGTCTCTGAGTCAATCTGTAGCTCCTAAACTGAGTGAGCCATGAGCGAGAACTCGGCTATGCGGCTGCAACAAAGACATCGGCTTAAATCTGGACAAGTGCCTGTGAGAACCAGAGACTGCATTCAGAGAAGGCACCTGCATGAGTTGCTGTCCTGGACTTGCCTCGGTTCAAGCAAGAGGGGGGCAGAAACTCTTCCCTGTTGATTTCTGTCTGGTACAACTGAAGTAATCACTGGCATTCTGAAGGAGCCTACTACTAATGTAAGGAGGTTGCACCACCCATCACGGCCTGCAGCCCACAATGAACTTCTCTTCCAGAAATCAGTCCAATCCCCCTTTTGAAGACACCTAGGCCAGATGCCGCCACCACCTCCTGTGGCAAGGAGTTCCACAGATTAATTCCCCGCTGGGTAAAAAAGTATTTCCTTTTATCCGTTCTCACTCTCCCAACACTCCATTTGAGTGGATGTCCCCTGGTTTTGGTGTTGTGAGAGAGGGAATAGAACATCCCTCTATCTTTCCCATGCATAATTTTGTACATCTCAATCAAGTCCCCCCCTCAGGAGCTTTTTGATGCCCTGCCTACGGAGTATCTCCTTTGAGCTCTTCTTGACTCACCTTTTCCATGAAGCCTTTGGAACCATGTCTTCAGGTTCCAAATAAACAATTATTTACACTCCCCAATTCCTCCATTTCCCTCCCCTCCCTCTGTTGTCTCTCTTGTGTTACTATCTAGACTCTTGAAGCAGGGACTGTCATTGCAATCTGTATACAGGGATGAAATCAAATACATGCACACATGGTACAAAAGTGTTGCAGCAGCGGCAATTAGAAACTGCTCCTGTCCCTTCCTTCCCTTGCAAATAGGGGACTAGAAAAAGCCAAATTACTGTCGGCAGGCCTGGAGTGGCCTAGATTTTGCAGAGCCAAATGGCTTACATTGGACGTTTTGAGGATGTTATGATGCCCAGCAGGGACTGGGGCGAAGCAACAGGAAATCTTCCGTTTGCTATCTCTGGAAGCAGATAATCACCCAGAACAACAAAAAAAAAATAGCAGGAAGAGGCACCACTGCTTCATTATTATAGACCAGCAAAATATACACAACTTCACACCTTCAATTGCCATGCCCCAATTGTAGGAGCACAATTGGAGAAAGAAAGAAAAAAAGGACCAGGTAGTCGTATAAGTAGGCTTGGTGCTTTCGGGAGAAAAAGCCGAGTGCAAAGAACTGTATTTATACAACCGGATCATTTTCTCCTACGAAGAAGCCATAATTTTAAACATTCTGTATGTTCTCATTCTAACTTGTGTTACCAGCCAAGGCAATTGGCAGGCCCTGTTTTTGCAGGCTTGTTGCGTGAATCCCAGGTTAAATCACACTGCCTCTTAAGAAGCCTGAATAATAGCTAGTCACCGGAATGGAAGGAAAGAGGGGCACTCCTGAAGACCACAGAGGCAGGGGCCAAAGCTGCTTTACACAACTGGTAGCCTCAGCCCTCAAGAATCCAGTCATTCACCCCTTTATTGGCACAGCCTTGCCTACTCCTTGATGCGCTCATGCACAGAACGATGGGAAATTGGGAAATTGGCTCACCTCGGTCACATTCATAACCTTGATTGCTGCAAGCTGTCCAGTCTTCACGTGGCGACCCTAAGGAGAGGACAACACACCACAGGTGAAGAAGCAGGCAGTGCAGGTATAATTACCCAGAGTGATCTCCTGTGTCAGGCACCGAATCGAATCAGTCATTGCAACAGACATCATTATAGGCATTTGAGCTTCTGAGCCGAACGAAAACAATTTGTGTGGCATCTTATAGCAGCAAATCAATGCGAAACCACCCATCCGCATTCAGAGATGTGAACAGGAGAAGCGGAAAGAGTCGAGGAGGATAGTCCAAAAAGTCTCTATCCAGACAAAAGATGCACTCTTATACAGCTTTGCAACAGAGCAGTGGCTCTCAAACTCCAGGTTGTGACCTGATGTCAGGTGGGTTGCAGAAAGCCCTCTTGGAAACTGCAGACCTTGCTATATTCTGTTTGTGAGTGTGAATTTTCAAGTGAGGGTTTCTTTAAATTTTGTTTTTAATTCAGTGCTCTGACATCATATTTTGCCACCCTAATCTTGCTTTCTGTCAGGAATGTTTCATGGTTGTGCAATTGCTGCAGTTCAAGCTTGCCAGGGATTATGTCACGATGACGGCGCTCCCTGCTTGATGATGTCACTTTCAGCTAACGGCTTGCTTAGCCCAGTTTGGGGAATAAGAAGCCTTAGCTCTGTGAAAAAAGCATGCCATCTGCACCCATGCAGACTGTCCCAAATTCAGCCTCTAGCACCTCTAGTTAACAGAGAAGCAAGCTGAAATATATCTCTGCTGAAGAGCCACTGTCTGTCAGTGTAGTCAACACTGAAATCTGACCCATAACCATAATCATACAAATACTGCTGACTGCAGATCTGGCAGAGAGGAGAGCTACCCTCGACAGAAGTTTGCTCTTGGTCTGCATCCAGCTGATGTCTCGACTCTGCTTCCTCTAAAAAAGCGGGTTCCTTTGTGGGAGGCCATTGTTTGCAAATGCTTCCAGGCATTGAAAGAATTGCAGTATAGCACAAAACCCTTCCAGACAAGCTGGCACCCTAATTGAACCACCACGTTTCGCCGATGCTCTTGCCAGTTTCCGTAGCCAGCAGCCCACTCCCCCCGGGAAGAAAAGGGCTCATCTGTATATGCAAATTTATTTTAAAATGAACTGGGACTAAATATCGACAGTGGGCTACCAATAAGGCTATGATAATGAGAGGAATAATTATAGAGAAAACACTTGGAGATTTGTTGCTCGCTTTGGCTAATTAATGGGCCAAGAGAAAACTTGAAATTGTCAAAACATGAGAATAAAACAAGGAACAGGCCATCTTTCTAGGATTTCTAGCAGATTTGCTACCCAAAACCCCAAATATGCACATTCACACTTTTGAAACTGGGATCGTGGCAGTCTTGATCGGTTTGCTGTTGTCATGCCAACCAAAAACCTGTTAATAAGTTCAACTTTAAAAATCTTGTTGTGGAAGAAAATACTTTTAAAAAAAAAAGTGGAAGAGAGATACAGGTGTGCAAACTAAGTTGGGAAATCAGCAAAGCAACCAGAATTCTTGGGGGAAAACCGAGCTGACTGGGCAATTCCAAGGAGAAAAAAGAAAAGCTACGGAAATGGAGAAATGGACTACAACAGAAGGCTGATCTACTTGCTAAGGGAGAAAAAGAACCACAATTGGCAGCTTTTAAAGAGAGAGAAGTCACAGCTCTAACTGCACGTTTCTTGGACTGACAACAAAATTGCTTTCCCAGGTCTTTAAAAAAACAAAACTTCAGCTGTAGGTTGTCAGGATGCAACCAGGAGAGCCAGCTGAATATGAACTGGGCAAAGAGACAGACGTGACTTCCTCTGTCTGCTTTCTGAGTCTGTTGTCCTTTCCATCCTTGTTGAATGGAGGAGGGTTCCAACTGGGCCAGGTGAGGGAGGGCACAGGTGACACCATAGGAAAGAAAGGGGGAGAAGCTGTCACTGCCTAGTCTTCTGATTCAGGCGCAGACTGGAAGCTCAAGGCCCCCTAAGGATCTGTCCTCAGCCCCCTGCTATTCTCTCTTTATGCTCTGCCCGTGGGAGATCTCAGTGCTGACCCAAATTTTCTCCCCCAAAGTTGAGATGACAGCCAGAAAGACTGGCTGCAGAGATGGCAAGATGATTCTGCAAGCTTACCCATCACCCCTAAAGGTGTCTCAACTGTGGTTTTGGCCCTGCTACATGTGTACAACACCTCCTAAATTCCTGCTTTTTTGTGTGTTCAAATATCTGCAGATGCAATTTTGCCACCTTCATAAATGGACTGCTTGAACTGATATAATCATCTTTCACGTTAAGCTAAGAAATAGGGCAAATACTGAAGTTATTCATGGATTGTGCAACCTCCTTACATTAGTAGTAGGCTACTTCCGAGTACCGGGTGCAAGGGAGTGGCAACAAGATGCAAGCGTCTTGTGTCTCGTGCCTCCCTGGGGCACCTGGTGGGCTGCTGTGAGATACAGGAAGCTGGACTAGATGGGCCTTTGGCCTGATCCAGCAGGGCTCTTCTTATGCTCTTACGTTCCCTTTCAGAGTCCTTTTCTATTTCTCAGGCTCACTGCAAACTGAATTTGTGGACAATGCACGTAAATAAATCATAGAGTCCATTATCTAAATCCACACTATTGTATATTTATTTTATAAATATTCCTTTCCTGATGTATATTAGGAAAAAAAATGTGAGCAGGCACAAAGTTATAAAAGCAAGATAGTTAAGTAAATGCAGCATGAAAGAAGTGATTGGTAGGTTGTTTATTCCTTTTTCCTTTTAAGAGCCCGGTTTAAAAAAAAAACATGCAAAAAGAAATCACCAAAACATTTTACTCAATAGAACCAGAAGGCCCCTGTCTGAAAAAGAATGCGTTTTTGTTTGAAAAGAAAGAATTGGAGAAAGTGTATTTGCCTTGTGCATTTTTGAAAGAGCTATTTCCTCCCTCCCTCCTCCTTAAATGACTTAAGTGGAATACAAGATGCTCTGGTAAGAAAGAAAACCAAGATCTTGCACAATATGCACAGTGACATTTAAAGAAAAATGCAATAACAGAAACATGTAAAAATTATCAAATACGTCCACAGTTTCATCACTGGCAGACCAAGTAATGGGCCAGTAATGGGCAGGGTGGGACTTCAGCCATGGAGGATGGAGCCAGAATACCTGGTTATCAAAGGAGTGACAGAAAAGAGACCCAACTTCAGTCAGAAGAAAGAGAATCTAGAATATTGTAGAATATTGCAGCCAGTGGGAGAAGACAGTCCCAGTTTTTCAGTCTTTCCTAGCACGCTTAAGCCAGGCAATCTCTCTCTTCTTTAAGAAAAAAGGCAGGCAGAAGAGGCAGGAGCAGTGGTGTCATTCAAATGATTTAGGAACAGGAACTCACTTTTGACTGGCACTTGTCGAGAACCCAGAACCAGCCACGGAGCCCGTTAGGATCTGGAACGCCCCTTCTGGTCCGTTCCCCCTGAATGACATCACTGCCTTCGCCCCCCTAGGAATCCGGAGTCGCTCCCTTTAACCCTCTGAGTGCCAGCCAACCAAAAAGAAAAGCTCTTTGCAGAGGAATTGGGAGGGGGGAGAGTGAAGTGGGCGGAGTCAGCCCTAATTTTAACTAGTGGAACTGAGTTCCCCCGCGTTCCCCCTGCATGACATCACTGCCTTCGCCCCCCTAGGAATCCGGAGTCGCTCCCTTTAACCCTCTGAGTGCTGGCCAACCAAGAAGAAAAGCTCTTTGCAGAGGAATTGGGAGGGAGGAGGAGGGAGAGTGAAGTGGGCGGAGTCAACCCTAATTTTAACTAGTGGAACTGAGTTCCCCCCGCGTTCCCCCTGCATGACATCACTGGGCAGGAGCTGTTGGGTCTGGAGTCCCACAGTTGGGTCAGGAGCTGGCACAGGAGCGAGTAGACCTGTTGCCCGCCCTGTGCCTTTACCATGGGGAAAGGGGATGAATGTCCCCCGTCTCTGCGGAGCCTCCCGGGGCTGCCTGGCTACCTCTGGGTTCCTCTGGGCAGTTGGGCATTTCATGAGTGGGTCCTTAACTTTCATTGGAACCCCTCAAGTTTGCCTGGGCATCTAGCCCTGCTTGTAACAGTGTCTTACCCAGCAAGAATTTCAAGGTGTGGCTGGGAGATAACGGCGATATGGATTTTACAGGAAACAAAACAGCACTCGCTACAGAAGGCTGTCCTAAATGGCTACCTAGTTTGCCAAATCCTGAGCTCATGGGATTCTGTTCAGCCAAGTTCAAAGGATTCTGTGGGATTCATGTAAGCCCTGCTTAGAGAGTACTGAGCCCAGTGAACCCTACGACCCGGGTGTGATGTGTTGTTTATTTGGAGTGTTTATAGCAGAGTTGGGGGCTTGTGAACC
>JAJKFI010000023.1:10528220-10549162 GCA_029204185.1 Lerista edwardsae | reverse complement strand
AAAAAAAAAAAAGGTGCAGGAAATGATTTATTGCCAAGCTAACTCCCAACACATTTCAAACCACATTACGTTGATGTACCAAACAGGTCTATTTTATATACATTTGTATCTTGTGCAGCCCCAGCACTGTGCCAAATCATTCGTTCCTGGACTGCTGTCAAGAAGAACGGATAGGAGCCTTCCTGCACATTCCAGCACTTGCCGATAAGACGACCACTAAGGTAAAGGTAAAGGTTTCCCCAGGACCGAATGGGCTAGTCGTGACCGACTGTAGGGGGCGGTGCTCATCTCCGTTTCAAAGCCTGTAGAGCCGGCGTTTTGTCCGAGGACAAGCTTCTGTGGTCATGTGGCCGGCATGACTCTACGCTGTAGTGCACGGAACGCCGTTTCCTTCCCACCAAAGTGGTCCCTATTTTGCTACATTTATCTACTTGCATTTAGGTGCTTTTGAACTGCTAGGTTGGCAGGAGCTGGGACAAGCGACAGGAGCTCACTCCATCGTGCAGTCTTGAACTCCCAACCTTCCGGGTCGGAAAGCCCAGCAGCAGCGGTTTAACCCGCTGTGCCACCACGTCCCAGTGTTAAGATGACCACTACTAGGGTCTAAAATACCACTATGCTGCAAATTCTGGAAAGTTTTGTGTGGCTGGCCCAAATCCTGTAAGCTTTACGGCTGAATGGAGATTTGTTTCCAGGCCTGCAATATTCCTCGACTCATCTCCTGTTCACTATTCACTAATCCAATTTCCTCCCCAAAAAGCTACACAACTTCCAACCACTCTTAAAGAGGCAGGCATGGCAGCTCTTCCTCCCTCCCAGTGACCCCCAGCAGTTTCCTCCCCACTGAGCCATTACTGATCCCATAATTAAAGATGTATTTCAGGATTAAACAAATGGCGCGCCCGCGAAATGTTATCCAAAACTCGCATAATCCTAACTCTATATATATATTTATGCATTTCCCCCAAATCCCTACTCACAAGCACAACAACACACTTAATGCCGAAATCTGTCTGAAAGCCTCTTCCCAATGAGGCAACCCCAGCGATAACTCATCCTTAAGAGACAGCTGAAATATGCACTGCTTTGAATTGTTTTAATATTGCGCACAAGGGAGCAGGAAGGAGAATTAAGTGCCTTATGCTGCCGGCTCCTAAGTATCAAATGGATCATCATAAAACCAAAAACGTAAAAATCATTTAGAACTCTTTTTGGGCCATATGCTCAACCTCACAGACAACCATCAACTATAATGCTGCACACTGCAAAGCTCAAGGATGGCGAGATTATCGGCATTCATTACGAAGGCAGTTATATAATCAAACCATACCAAAACCTTTATTGTATCCATTTAGGGCATGCATGTATGCCTGTGTATGGGTACATGCACATTCATGCTCTCAGTCCCGGGTGTATACCCAGTGTGGGTTTCTGAAAACAGCTGCTAATCCTTCGGAGCAACAATCATAGAATCATAGAATTGGAAGGGATCTACAAGGTCATCTAGCCCAACCACAAAATCTTCCTAGAGCATCTCCAGCAGGTGCCTGTCAAGCCTCTGCTTGAAGATCTCCAGTGAGGGAGAATCCACCACCTCCTCCCAGTGGCAATCTGTTCCACTGTCAAACTTGCCCTTATCGTCAAGAAATTCTTCCCGATGTCCAGCCGGAATCTCCTCTCTTGCAGTTTGTACCCGTTGGACCTAGTTCAGCTGTCAAAGGCAGATGAGAACACATTTGTCCCTTCTTCCTTCTGACAGCCCTTCAGATATTTGAAGAGCGCTACCATGCCCCTCTCAGTCTTCTCTTTCTCCATACCAAGTTTCCTCAACCTTTCCTCGTTTTCCATCCACCCGATAATCTCTGTTGCTCTTCTCTCAACCTGCTCCAGTTTGGCTGCGTCTTTCTTGAACTGAGGTGCCCAGAATTGAACACAGCACTCCAGGGGAGGTCTCACCAATGCGGAAATGAAAAGTAAAAACACCAGTTTCTTTTCAAGACTAATTGTTGCATTTTTGTGTCATTATTAACAGAGGCTGCTTTTTGTTTTTGTTTTTTTTACTCCCCTAAGCAAAGGGGTTTGCGTCTTGGACACGAGTCCAAGGTCCATGTCACTGTTAACTGTTTGTCTAATAACTTATTCATCACCTCTCAGCTAAATAAAATATGCTGACTTTAACATAACAACCGGATTTCTTCGGCACCAGGTAGAAAGAGCTGGCGATGACACGGTCAGAGAATGGTCCTGCTCTCCTGGGTGCCACGACGGATGGCCATGGCAAAGGAGCCACTTCTCAATAGACAAACGTGCAGAACCAGTGAACCGGCACTTCTGAAAAATACAGCTACTCCTTTACATAGGTGAGAACAATCCCACGTGGTCCATCCGTAGGGAGTGGAATGGCCAATTGCTCCATTCTATTGTTGTTGTTCAGTCGCTAAGTCATGTCCGACTCTTCGCGACCCCCTGGACCACGGCACGCCAGGCCTCCCTGTCCTCCACCAGCTTCCTGAGTTCGCCCAATTTCATGTTCATCGCTTCGGTGACACTGTCTAACCATCTCATCCTCTGTCGCCCCCTTCTCCTTTGGCCTTCCATCTTCCCCAACGTGAGGGTCTTTTCTAAAGAGTCCTCTCTTCTCATGAGCTGGCCAAAGTACTTGAGCTTCAGCTTCAGGATTTGTCCTTCCAGGGAGCAATCAGGCTTGACTTCCTGGAGGATTGACCAATTGGATCTCCTTGCAGTCCAGGGGACTCTCAAGAGTCTTCTCCAACACCATAATTCGAAGTCATCTATTCTTCGGCGCTCTGCCTTTCTTATGGTCCAGCTCTCACAGCCATACATTGCTACTGGGAAAACCATCGCTTTGACTATGCGAACATTTGTTGGCAGGGTGATGTCTCGGTTTTTGATTAAGTTGTCTAGGTTCGCCATAGCTTTCCTCCATTCTAGTAATAGCTCATTAATGCCAGTGATCAAACTTGAGACCTTTTGCCATGCAGGACAGGGGTTGTGCAATTAAGCTACAGTCCCTCGCCAATTCCCTTTGGTGTTGAAGGAGGCTCGGAGGCCTCCACACCTGCAGTCCCAGGTAACTCGTTACGTGAGGCCATATCTCAAGCAGTGCAATTTCCCAGCTTATGACCCAGAGGCACTGACTGCCAGCACTGCTTCACAGGCCCAGCAGCTCAAGTGTTTTAAAAATACACCCTTCCCATCTTGCCACAGCTTAAGGGTGCAATCCTAACCTGGAGTTAGGCTGGCATAGCTCGGCCAGCAAAGTTTGGCTGGCACAAGGGACACCGTAAAGTATATTTGGACCAATCTTGGAGTCAGAGCAACCAGCCCATAGATGTGCGTCATCCTCCCTGACTCTGAGTGTTGTCCAAACATGCTTTACGGTGTCCCTTGTGCTGGCCAAATTTTGCTGGTTTAACTGTGCCGGCCTAACTCCAGGCTAGGATTGTGCTCTATGTTCCACCCTCAGTATCAGCCCATATCCACCAACAAGTTTGCATTTGCGACTGTCTGTCTTTTCACTTGCCATGCCGATTATCGACAGAGGGTGTTAAACCATTTCACCACCATGCAGAAAACATGGCTTAGAGTATCCCGAATGACTGACCATGGAAATGGAATAAGCACCATGCATGAATTGATTTTTTTTTTAAGCAAGTGTAATGAGCTTGGAACCATCCATAGAATAAGATTGAATGTCCCCAGATGAAGTGTAAAAAAATAAAAAGAATAAAAACCACCTCTGGATTTTCAAGTGTAGAATTGCAATTTTGCTTGGTGCGCATACGAGAGAACTATTAATTCATGCGCTGAATGGAAAAAGGCAACTGAAACAGGTGGTCGATTACCAAATCCATTAAACAACAAATTTATGCGTTACATATCCATCTTGAAGCAATTAGGCTGATCTCCCTCCCCCCTTTCGCTTTTTATGGCTTCATTGAAAACTTCTGGCAATAAAGCAATTAAAAAGTAACTATCCAAGCAAGCATTTATCTAGGATATCCAAGACAACCAGCTCTGCCTTTAAATCAGAATGGAGCTATTTCGCTCTCCACCATGAAAGGAAGAAAAAAAACCTTTCTCCTGACAACTGACAAAGATGCTTTCTCAGCTGTCACGAGAATATAATACTACTCATGTCCCAACCCTGACTGCTAAAATCACACAGCATGGAATTGCTAAATCACTGCCTGCTTAGTTTTCTTTGACCAAAAAAAAATTCTTTTGCAGTTATGTCTCCTTGCCTAGGGACCAATGGATTCCGAATCGGTAAGAGGGCTGAGGCCAATACTCAGTCAAACTCGCTGACATCACTTCCTGGTTATAGATGAGTAACAGACTTCCTATTGCAGTGGTATCCAAACTTTTTAGATCAGGGCCCACTTTTTAGAATGGCACTCAGGGTGGGACCCACCGGAAGTGATGTCGTCATAACTGGAAGTTATGTTATGGCGTGACATCATCAAGCAGGAAGTGCTGTCATTGTAGCATAATAAAATGACACTCCTGAAATGCAAACTGGCATTCTCGGACTGCAGCAATTGCACAACCATGAAACATCCCTGACAGAAAGCAAGACGAGGACAAAATATGATGTAAAAGCACTGAACTAAAAGCAATTTTTTTAAAAAACAAACAAACCCTCAGTTGAAAGTTCAAATTGTTAACACTCACAAAAGGAATATAACAAGAATAAGGTCTGCAGTTTCCAAGATGGCTGCTCTCAGCTTTCCACGACCCACCTGACATCAGGTCCCGACCCACTAAGTGGGTCCCGACCAGTGGCGTCATCTACTCTCGCGGAGATGGAACGCGGGGCGGAACGTACGTTTGATTGGCAGCCCGGTCCGTGCGGTTCCGCCGCCTTCCCCCCGCCAAGCGGGCTGCCCTTGGTCACCGCGCCCCACCGCTGCTCGCCCAGCTCTGTGATGGACGCGGGGGGGGACGGGGGGGCGCGCTGGGTGCCTGGGCGAGCAGGAAGGATGGCGGAAGTGAATGGGCAGGCAGCCAATCAAACGTAAGTCCCGCCCAGCGTTCCGTCTCCGCGAGAGTAGATGACACCACTGGTCCCGACCCACAGTTTGAATAACACTGTCCTATTGTGTTGTCAACATGGGGAAGGGAGAGTTTTAAGAAGGCATCTCTACAGTGGAGGCTGCTTGTGTTTCAGCACGTGATTTATCCAGATTCAGAACCCTGGAAGGGGGTTAGTTGATTCCTCCCACACCCCTCTATGCCCAGGCACAGCGCCACTGAGCAGGAAAACTTCCCTTTTTTCTTAGTAACACCCACAGAGTTTGTCTCGCATAAAAACAAGCCGAGAAAACCATTCCGCTCACAGTTACGTCACAAGTGCGCCAACAGCTGGGTGGTTCACGGCGTCCCGTGAGGGTAAGAGACAAAAGCCGTGTGCGGGGATGGATGAGCCTAGGCCAGGGCCCGTTTCAGGTGAAACTTATCTGTTCTGTGCACTTGCTGGAGTATTTTCCTCTGAAAAGTGTTTATATTTGTATAATCCAGACCCGAGGCCCATGCTGAGCAAGCGTCATGCTGAACTGCACTGATAATGATTAAGACCTGCTCCGCTCAGTAGGTAAACACCCTTCTGGTCCTGCCGGAGGAAACGCCACTGTGGTAGGGCGGGGGGCTCAAAGGGGAAGCTGGAGAGGGGAGGAAGGAAAGAGGGAAAAGGAGCCAAGGGTGGGGAAAGGGTGGAAAGGAAGGGACAAGGTAAGAGGAAGGGACAAAGCAGGAAGGAGAAAGAGAAAGAGGATAAGGTGGTTAGAGGAACACAAGGGAAATCTGGAAACAGGCAAGCAGGGGCAGATGGAGTGGGAGAGAAGGGCTGAGAGGAGCAGAGCAGAGAAGCAGGTGCACAGGAAAAAGGGACATTGTCCCAGCTAAAAGCCCCATTAAATCCCCTCGGTGGGCCACTGCTAGAGGGCTTAGGGGGGCTGAGTTTCTTCTCAACGGAGGGCGGCAAAAGCATTGCTAGAGGCAGCGTCATCCAGGGCAGGGATGCTGTGACATCACACGGCACCGTGACATCACTCCTGTGTTTGGAAGAGGAGGGCGGCCAGTGATGTCATTCAGGGGGAATGGACCAGAACGGGCGTTCCGGATCCTAACAGGCTCCGTGGCTGGTTCCGGGTTCCCGACAAGTGCCAATCAAAAGTGAGTTCCTGTTCCTAAATCATTTGAATGACACCACTGAGGGCGGCCCCTTTGCAGTGTGGCTGCCGCTCCCCCTTTCCTTCTCCAGCAGCTTCCTGGCCCATTTTTGGCCTCTGCCAAGCTGCTGCCCCCCCCCCAGTACAGCACTGTCCCTGGAGGTTTGCAGCGGCTCCACAGAAGCCACGAGTTGGCTGGGAAGTAGCTGCTCAGTGGCGCCCCTCCCAGGGCTGAATCCTGGCAGGAGAGCTTCCATCTGACTCGAGGGCCCAGCAACATCCCCCAGAAGAGAAAGGGTGGCGTGACCCAACAGGGGGCCCCAAGACCTTGGAGGATCTTGGCGTGGCAGACGAACGCGAGCCAGCAGTGTGATACAGCTGCAAAGAAGGCTAATGCCATGTTAGCCTTTGGCGCCCTCCGTGGCCTTCCAGACCTCCAGAATGTGGAGCTTCTCCCTTGGCAGGAGGATGGGGAGATGAGAATTGCACACAGGCAGTGGTGTCATCTAAATGATTTAACAACAGGTACTCACTTTTGATTGGCACGTGTCGGGACCCGCCCACCAGAAGTGACATCATAAGCCGGAAGTGAGGTCGTGGCAGGAAGGGACATGAAAAAAGCCCTTTTTGAGGCCTCAGACAATTGTAAACTGACCCAACAGTTGCAACAGTATTCCACAGCACCCCCAGAACATGTTAAGGAGGCCTGGCATCATGTTAAAGTGACCCAACAGTTCCAAAACCCCAGAGCAGCTCATTTTTCAGTGGCAAGGCAAGGCAAGGCTCCGCTCGCTGCCTTCCTGGCTCTGAGAACGTGCAGGCAACTCAAACGTGCAGGAAATTCAAACGTTGCAGGGGGCGGAGTCGATGAGTGGGTGGGTGAATGGGCAGGGCCAGCTGTAATCCTAGAAACCGGTACTCGCGTACCCCCGCGTACCCCCTGCATGACATCACAGAGTTTGTAGGCTGACATCCCAAGAGCTCAGAAAGACAGCTTCAACACAAATGTCCCATTTCCTTTTGTCAGTGACTAGCTTCAATTTGTCAGGGCCCAAGAAGTCTCTTTTTATAAAGAGCTACTGCTGGAGCTCGCAGGAGGGAAGATACACCATTTGCTCCAGAACTGGGCGAAATGCTGCAAGCGTCGCCTAGGCTTGGAACATGAAATTTGTTCTTCGGTTTGTATCACTCCCGCTAACAATCGTGACTCCAAGCCAGCTTGTATCATTCGGTACAGACTGAGTGTGATAAGAGGGTACGTGGTGCAGATTTCCTGGCCTCTTTCCATCCCGTCGTTTCCTAGGCAGGATAAGTTTAAGTGACTTCTGGAAGCACGGCAGCGAGCTGTGAATGATGGATGAAATGAAAAATCCTTGCTCAGTGCACAGAGAGTGGAGGCGACATTTGCCAAATCCCTCCTGTGCCCTGTCACTTATTATCTAGGCAGTTGATATGTGTCTTGGTGCGGGATGCGTTCCCAAAAAAAACTGTGAGCCCTGACTTTTCAGAAATGAAAATGGAACGTTCCAACACCGTTTCTTTCCCTGATACTCTTGCATCACTTATTAATGTGCTTTTCTCACTATCTCGGCTTCTGCTCGTGACCTGATTTGTGACTTGGGCACTACGAATGCAAGCCTGGAGGCTACAAGGAGTTGGCTTTTGAACAAGAGGAAGCATACTTAAAGAAAAAAAAAAAGCAAGCAGGGAAGCTTTTACAGCTTCTCATGCCATTTCATGCACAACAAGACAAGGGATTTTCTGCAAAATTGGAAACAAACTAAGCAGTTGCCTACTTCAGAATGCCAGGTGCAAGGGAGTGGCCATAGGATGCAGGCACCTGGTGGGCCACTGTGAGACACAGGAAGCTGGACTAGATTGGCCTGATCCAGCATGGCTGTTCTTATGTTCTTAAGGCCCAGATTGGGTTGCAAGTTATTATAGCTCCTTCCCCACAGTCAGGATAGCAAATTCTGTTTTATTTACCTCAGAATGACAGATACAAGGGAGTGGCCACAGGATGCAGGCATCTTGTTGTCTCGTGTGCTCCCTGAGGCACCTGGTGGGCCACTGTGAGATATAGGAAGCTGAACTAGATGGGCCTTTGGCCTGATCAAGCAGGCTTTTTTTCTTTCTGATTCACTTTGCTATTGGAAAATGGCTGAGAAATAACCTGACTTATTGCTGCATTCTCAGGAAAACAGCAGGCTCTGGTGTTACAATGACGGCACTTCCAGTCATGACACCATGACTGGTGGGTCCCAGACAGATTGTTATTCCAAAAAGTGGGTCCTGGTGCTAAAAGATTTGAGAACCACTGCTCTGGGCTTTTTTTCAATGCAAACCAAATGTTCACAGATTGCACGTTCATTCAAAAACAGTGCAATGCCTGGCCTCTATAGTTCTAACACCAGAGAGACCAAGGCTTTCTGCTGAACTTCTTGAGTTATGGGGGGATGATCCATTTCCAGTTACCCTTGTGTCTCATTCAAACATGAGTCAGGATCTAAATTAGGTTCAACCCAATCAGCACCAGTGTCGAAAACCAGTGATTTCAATCAAGGGTGTCGTGGAAGGAAGGAAGAATTGATAGTCTTAGCCAGCTGTTCCGTTTCTCCCCCTTTAATCTCATAATCATCCATTATTGTCTGCTACAAAGTCAGATGCCTCTGATTTCCATCTTTTAAAAAAGGATATCTATGATTTTCAAATGCTTGGACTAAGCAAGTGCTGTTTATGGTGCCATTTGCAAAGGGTAAGGTCGTTAGATCATCATTTCATAAACGAAGACACTGTTGCATTTGCTGTTTTGTGTCAAGTGGCTGTGTTCTGGAATAAGGGGCAGGCATCCTGTCCCATAAAGGTGTGACACTCAGTTTTAAGAAGTCCGAGCTCAGTGAAAAATGACTGCTATTATTTCTTTGTTATTTTTGCACAAAAATTAAAACCAAAACATAAGTCCAGTCTGCAAACTTAACCTAAACTAGGAAATAGAACATCTGGGAACCCCAAGAATATGTTCATACATATTTTGAGTTATCACTTGCTAGCTTGAACATGAAAAGTTGTTATTGTAGCCTACCAATAAAAGTTGTTATTGTAGTTTATGAGCAGTGCTCATAAACTGTTTCCTCTTATTACACCAAACAACCACCCACTAGCAACAAGGAAATTGGGAGGTGGTAACCAACATGCAATTGGCGCATGATCTCTTCAGTGTCTGCTTTCTTTTTCCCTGCAAGTGGTAGTTGTCATTTACATTGGCCAGGCGGATTCATTCTGACTAGAGCACATATTTTTCTTCCTTGCTTTCTTTAGCAAACAAAGTTACCCCATGAAAACAGCATGCCCAGGGATGAAGCTCTTGTCAGTCTCCATATTTTGGAATGCCAATCAAGGCCATTTGAATACGAGGATTCAGGTCCAGTAGGAGGTGGCTAGAAATAGCCCAGAATGATGAGCAAAACAACAGCAATTATGTACAACATCCTTCCATTTCTATGTCACACATTGGAAGGCAGGTTTCTGTAATGTGAATAAGCTTGGGTGTTTGCACAGTGTACATTACTTGAAATAGAGCCATCTGCTAAGTAAACACAAACAATGAAAATACAAATGTGATGTCACATCCTGGGCATCATTCTGACCTCTGCACCAGGCTACACTTTCATTAGCAACACCAGTGGATTTATTTTAAAAGTGTGATTTATGAAAACAATGGCATCATTTCCAGCCCTGTGGCACAATCATGTCACTTCCTGCTTAATGACATCACTTTCGGTCTTAAAGGAGTCCCAACAGGTTGCCACCCCTAAAAAGTGCTAAAAAGGTTGGGAACCACTGACTTTCAGGCCCCACACAGGGATACACAAACCCACCCCATTTTCTTAATAGACCTCCAAATGAATAATAAACTCATTACAAAAGCATCCAATTTAGATGTTCATTCCATTTTGTAAAGCTCTACACCTATCAATCACGAGAAAGAGGCGAGGAAGAAAGTTCCCATTAAAATGTCAGGTCTCTGGATTATATATGCTGAATATTTGCAAGGCACTGCAAAAGGATGTCTTGGACAAGCCCAGCATTATTTACCGCAATTATCTGAGCGCAGCAAAGAAAACGCAGCACTGTCCTCACACGCCCAATTTGCGGACAGAGGAGGAAGTTGCCATGCACTGAATAAATTACCTGGTGTTAATTAATTATTCACCCAGCTCCAGTCATTGTCTCTGGATCAGTGAACTAGAATTTGTAGCTTAATCATGGATGGCTGTAATGTATGTAAATTCCGTCCCCATAAACTATTCCGCTTGGGCAGTGAAGGATGGAAAATGCTTTGAGTTAGCAGGGAGCCGGGTGAATCTCAGGCAGTAAAGCATGCCGCGCCATTTGCAAGCCATGTAATTGAAGTCTCTTGCCGTAAACGGCACGCTTCGTATTAAGACTGGCGCTCTGCTAACGTTAAACCGACGGTTATTTATACAGTAGCCAAAAGCCTGCTGTTGTGAAGGGCAGGGTGAACTTAAGGGACTCTGTTCCCTGAAAGTCAGAATTCCTCCTCATTCAGTCTGCTCATGTGGGTCTCCTCCCATAGGACCCGGGTCAGGGAAGGCGAAGTCTCCTGCCTCCGGGGCAGGGACAGCTTTTGCCGGTTCAATTGTGCGACAGCATTCCAAAGCAGCAGCAATTCATTGGCATGCGGTAAAGTAAACGGATACACTTAGGGACACCCCTGGGATCGGAGCTACGTTCACACTCTGCGCTTGCAGATCATTTTGTCCTATAAAATGCAACGGCAGCCAGTAAGAGCCATGCCGTCACAGCCACACCCAGTGGTGTCCCAAGAAGGGCGGGCAAGGCACTAGGTTTTGCTGCATAGATCACTGTATAACGTGCACCACCTCCTCGTTCTCTGAGCTATTCTGAGGGGCAAAAGCAAGGTGGAAGCATCTCCTCTGCTTTGCTCTTGCCCAGTGGTGTCATCTAAATGATTTAAGAACAGGTACTCACTTTTGATTGGCACGTGTCGGGACCCGCCCACCAGAAGTGACATCATAAGCCGGAAGTGAGGTCGTGGCAGGAAGGGACATGAAAAAAGCCCTTTTTGAGGCCTCAGATGAGTTTAAACTGAGCCAACGGTTGCAACAGTATTCCGCAGCACCCCCAGAACATGTTAAGGAGGCCTGGCATCATGTTAAAACCCCAGAGCAGCTCATTTTTCAGTGGCAAGGCAAGGAAAGGCTCCGCTCGCTGCCTGCCTGCCTGCCTGGCTCTGAGAACATGCAGGCAACTCAAACATGCAGGAAATTCAAACGTTGCAGAGGGCGGAGTTGACGAGTGGGCGGTCGAATGGGCGGGGCCAGCTGTAATCCTAGAAACCGGTACTCGCGTACCCCCTGCATGACATCACTGCTCTTGCCCCTTGGAATGGCCCTGAGAGCAAGGGGAGGGTCAGCTTACAGTGAGTGCTGTAGCAGTGCAAAACTTAGCGCCTCACCGCCTTCTCGGGACACTGGCCCCACACTTATAATTACACTTATACCACACTTATACGCCTTATAATTACATTTTGGGATTTCAAGGTAACCCTCCGCCATTATTCGTGTTTCTCTCTCTTTGTTGCCCCATTGAAGCCAATTAGGGAATCTGGATTTTTGTGTTCTTTCCCCTCCCTCCCTGTTTTCAAAAGCACCCATTATGCTAATCGAGATGCCTTAATCTTTTATTGCCAACTATGGGGCGAAGAACATGATGCATGCTCATGACCTTTACCAATGCTGTGTATTTTGATTGGCTTACCCATTCCACCACTTCTCACCCATTTAGCAAAGCTGTAAACAAGGGGAAACGCTGAACAGCTGAACAGCGTAGCCCGCAAATTGCAGAACGTTGAAAAGGTCAAAATGGCACAGCGGAATGTTGCTATCCTATAATTTACAGAGTCTACAAGCCATTCAGATTCCAATAACTCATTCTTATGACAAGCCCTGATGAAACAAGCATTAAAGGCCACAGTGTGGATCTATTTCAGGAGTGGAATCTGTATTTATCCATTTTTTAAAAAAAATTTTACAAGCATGGGAAAGGGTTGCAAACGTAGCCCATTTTAAGCTTGATTTTTCCTCCTGGTATATATATATATATAAAGGCAGGAGCAATTTTTTCCCCATTTACACAGCTTAAAAAGCAGACATCACATATACCTCCTCAAAATGCATAGCTGGCGAGTTCTCAAAATCGGACCAAAAGCAAGGAGTTGCTCCACGGAGTTTTCCAAATGAGCTGCGGTTTGTAAACCCCCCTCCCCAACAATCATCCAGGACATAAATGCCCCCTTTTCTCAGAAACTGCTCTGCATAAGAACCTAAGAACCTAAGAAGAGCCCTGCTGGATCAGGCCAAAGGCCCATCTAGTCCAGCTTCCTGTATCTCACAGCGGCCCACCAGGTGCCCCAGGGAGGCATGAGCCAACAAGATGCTTGCATCTAGTAGTCCCTTTTATATTAGTCCATTCACTGGTGTCACTGACATTCACACTTCCACAGTCTGATTCCATCTCTCCTCCAAGGCCAAATGAGTTCATAATTAACACCGTGCCTGTTATCAAAGGACTACAAGCATTCCTCAGACTTATAGGGTGAGTCAGAACCTGAACGAGACCTCAGTTAAAATAACTATATCAGTTATTCTTTAAGGATTAAACGGTCTGCCTTTGCAAGGCCAGGAGGAAATTAATACAATGTGGAGTATCCACAATTTCGCTTCCTCCTTGTTGTTCTCTTGGCATGTCATTCTGCAATTCGAGCACCAGGGGGGAAGAGAAGGTGGGAGGAAAAAGTGAAAACAAGCACCCAAGCATCCAGTTCCTGTCACATTTTGACAGAACTGTTTTGATCTTTGTCATCTTATAAGAGAATGGAAGAAAACTTATCAGAGAGAGAACAAAGCCCACCTGGAGTATTATTTGAAGCTTGAAGCCTGCAATTAAGTCGCATAAGTAGTTGGATTTATCTATGAGCCAAAGTCTACATAAACACTACTTGGCACTACAGGTGCAGTTCACAACACGGGAAACTAATGATGACTTTACCTCTGAGCAAAAATACTTCTGTTTCTTTAAAAACAGGGGTTTGGGTATGAACTTAAAAATTACAGGTGACAAAGAGTAGACAAAGGGCGCAATCCTAACATGGAGTTAGGCTGGCAGAGTTTGGCCAGCAACATTTGGCCGGCCCAAGGGAGACCATAAAGCATGTATGGACCACTCTCAGCCAAACTTTGCTAGCCGAACTCTGCCAGCCTAACCCCAGGTTAGGACTGCGCCCTTAAAAAAAAAAAAAAGAATGTAGCTGTCTGTTTTTAACCACCATTTTTATTCCATGTATAGTGAGCCCTGGTCTTTGTATGTACTGTTTGAGAAATCTATGGAGCCATCCATCATCTACCACAAGGAGCTGCAGTCCTTCATATTGAATAACCCAACACAGGCAATTAGCATCCTTCCTTGATGCTACACAAACTCATTTCCTCAAACCGCTGTTGCCATAAATTCCACCATTATAAACGAGAAGCCGCAAATTGATTTGCATGCAGTAACACTGGCAATAAACCTTCCTTGCTTCACTTCAATTTCTACCATCTGTTAACAGGAGCAAAAGTTAAGGATCTATTATTCCCAGGAAGCAACTTACCCAGTTGGACATCTATAACAGTCGTCTGGTTCTCCGTAGGGTACAAAGGCTGAGGCGGCCTCTTGGTGACTAAAGCTAGGGGAGAAAAATGGGACAAAAAGAAAAATGGGGAAAGCAGGTGAGACAAATTGCTGAACAAAGAATTTTCGTAGACTTGAAAGACACATAAACATTTGTTATCATAGCTGATGTACAGTGCGCCCTGGTATCCAATGATTCTGTATCCATGGTTTCAGTTATCCAAGGATACTGAGACAGAGCACAATCCTAATCTGGAGTTAGGCCGGCACAGTTAGGCCAGCAAAGCTTGGCCGGGACAAGGGACACCGTAAAGCGCATTTGGACCACTCTCAGAGTCAGGGAGGATGGCACACGTAATGGTCCCTATGTGATGATTGGTGAATTCTTTTCATTTTATTCAGAAATACAGGCATGTTCCGTTATCTACTGGAGTTCCATTCCAGACCCCACCATGGATACCTGACACCATGGATATTGGGGACGCCTCTTCAAAGATAGGGATGTGGTGGCGCAGCGAGTTAATCCGCTGTTGCTGGGCTTTCGACCGCAAGGTTGGGAGTTCAAGACTGCGTGATGGAGTGAGCTCCCGTTGCTTGTCCCAGCTCCTGCCAACCTAGCAGTTCGAAAGCACCTAAAATGCGAGTAGATAAATAGGGACCACTTCGGTGGGAAGGGAACGGCGTTCCGTGTGCTATGGCGTAGTGTCATGCCGGCCACATGACCATGGAAGCTTGTCCTTGGACAAACGCCAGCTCTACAGGCTTTGAAACGGAGATGAGCACCGCCCCCTACAGTCGGTCATGACTAGACCATTCGGTCGTGGGAAAACCTTTACCTTTTACCTTTCAAAGATAGGGGAACATCAGTGGTTTTGCTTCAACAAGACTCAAAAAAGAGATTTGTTTACTGTTCCCCTATCTTTTTAATAGGCATCCCAGCATCCATGGATAACTGAAACTGTGGATGCCAAAACAGTGGATATCAGGGCATCCCGTAGCTCACCAACCACAAGTGAGCCATTTCCCCAACTAACTGGGCACAGACACACTGCATAAAGTAGAACATCCTTATATTTCTATTCAATTTCTATTTGTTTCTCTTATATTTCTTATATATGTTTCTCTTATATTTCTATTTTATTCACCCAGCAGAGTGTCTTTTCTAGTAACCACAACATAACCCTGAATGTCAGCAGGATTTGGACTTTCTGTGTAGACTATAAATTGCTTGCTATTCCAGATCCCCAGTTGTGCATTCAAAAGAAAAGTTCTCTGTTTACCTGCAGGCAGTATGAAAGGCTCTCCTAAGACCTACAAGGCTAAAACACACAATTTTATTAGGGCTAAATGGGAAACTCCATTTGCAAGAATGTGGTTACTCATAGCAGCTCGTCCCAAGCTCAAATTCAGCAATTGACCCCAAGGAGACATCAGGGCCACCAACGCAATTAAATTACTTTTGAGTTAGCCCAGGCGTTGGGAGTTTCTGGCAGAAAAAATGTAATCAATTTCCCTGGCTAATGCACTCAGAACCTCTGAATGCCTTTACAGAAAGAAGGAAGAACCGTCAATGCTGCCTAATCATATATAGTGTTATCTCTATTGAGAATTTTCAAATGCTAGAGGATGGATTGTAGCACAATTCTCAAAGCCTAATTCATTTCGATGGACATAGAATCTGGGAAGATGGGAGGCTGCAAAGTGGGAGGACTGTGTGGTGGTTTTGCTTGTGTCAAGGTTGTAAATTGGCTTTTTTTCCCTTTCTGATTCACTCTGCTTTTGGAAAATGGCTGAGAGATAATCCAATTCATTGCTGCATTCTCAGGAAAGCAGCACGCCCTGGTGACACAATGATGATACTTCCAGCCATGACATCACTTCTGGTGGGTCCTGGACAGATTGTCATTCTATAAAGTGGGTCCTGGTGCTAAAAGGTTGGAGAACCACTGGTCTACAGTAAATTGTGAAATGTACAGATAAGAAACAGCAGATGTTGAGGGCATGAGGACAAGCGCCGGTCTTTTCACTGATTCTGGACTGACAGGAGCTCCCAAGGATATTCTCTCTCTCTCTCTCTCTCTCTCTCTCTCTCTCTCTCTCTCTCTCTCTCTGTGTGTGTGTGTGTGTGTGTGTGTGTGTGTGTGAGTGTGTGTGTGTGTGTTTCATTTGTTTGGATTTCGTTTTCCCTTAGACTCCCGTTTTCTTCATGAAAACATTGTCAATAAATAATAGCTAGGGAAACAAACTCAAGAACCATTGAACTGGAAGTACATAAAATGATGTACAACGTAATATCAATCATTTCACTTAAAGCAAACTCTTTACAGAGATTCTTTGCTGTTTGGTCTTGGCTAACTACAGCTTCTTTTCCTTTCTCTAGCATCTGCAGTCGGGAGCATCTTATCGCTAGAGGCAACATCAGATAAGATTGTTTTCTTGCAATTTCTGTGCATCTTTTTCCTTCTCTGGGAACACTTGTAGAAGATACGATCTGGAGAATGGCAAATGGATAAAATAGTTGAAGGAAAGCGGGAGACATCTGTTGTGGTTATTGGCTTCTTAACACGACTAGGCTAGGTGAAAGTTATGAGCTACAGTTGAGCCTTGGGCGAAGGTCAGATGTCTTTCATTCCTATAGCAAGATCTTGACCTAGGCTGAAATGTATCCAGTATATTGGACACAACTGGCGAGCATCCTACTATGTTTCACTATAAGTTGCTCCATTCACAGAATGCAGAATTAACATAACAGATGCAAGGGAGTGGCAACAGGATACAGTAGTGGTTCCTTAACTGTGGGTCAGGCCCCACCAGTGGGTCATGAGCCAATTTCAGGTGGGTCGCAAAGCACCTAGAGCAGCCATACTGAAAATAGGGGAAGATGGAATGCTGGAAAGCATAACAGCTAAATTATGTGGCTGTTTTGCTTATGTCAAGGTTGTAAATAGGCTTTGTCCTGGCTGATTACTTTGCTATTGGGAAATGGCTGAGCAATAACCCAACCTTTTGCTGCATTCACAAGAAAGCAGAGCGCTCTGGTCACAATGATGGCAGAGAATCATGCTTTCCTCTTCTGAATTCTCTGCAATTCATAGAAAAGTCAAGGTCTTATATTGTGCTAGGATTGGACAGGCAGTTGCTAAGAAGAGATGTATGGTTGCCATACTAGAACCCTGCTAAGATCTTAGAAAGCTGCTTCTGCCTGGTGTTGAGAACACCAAAGATGTAACTCAGCACTGACAGCTCTTATAGCTAACAGATCCTTTCTTCATCAAGCGTTCCAAAAGATCTCTGTGCAGGAAGCAAAATCATAATCTTCATTTATGTTTTTAGAAGAAGGCTACCTGGTGTCACCTGGCCCTAGAGCAAACATATCCCAGTAGCAAACATTTGTTGTGTAACACGAACATCTACCAGGAATTTCTTCAGCTTTCTGCACAACTCTTAACAAGGAAGCTCGTCCCATTTTTTTTAACCAATGAAGAAGGACAACCAATCAGCCAGTGGCATAAACTCAACAGGTCTTCAGTAAATGAAAAAGTATCATTTCCCTGGTCCTTGTTTTAAAGGCACTTCCGGTTTGCTCCTCAAAATGGGAGTGGCTTTCTGAGGCCTCTGGTAGGCCTTCTGAGACATCAGAAGGCTACTTCTGGTTGTAGTGCTTCCAACAGAGTCAGAATTCCACTGTTTAGCACAAGTGGCTGTACTGTGTGTCACAATGTGTGTCACAATCGGAACAGTGTGCAACTCTGAACCCTAGGCAAGACAAGTAGTTTTTTATCATGAGAGAGAGAGAGAGAGAGAGAGAGAGAGAGAGAGAGAGAGAGAGAGATGCAATAAAACATCATTCCCATCTTTCTACTTATTGTGATAATAAGCGACAGCACAAGGTGCAATGAATAATAGATATCTGTAGGTACTGGCTGATAGACCGTCATTTTGCTACACAAAACTCAAGCTGGGCCTTGCAGCCAGAACCCAGAATGAAGGATGGCTAAATTATGAGGATACAGACAGGGTAGTGGAGAGCTAGCAGGAGTAAGCATTTCATTTCCTTCCACGTTACAAAGAGCCACGACTTCGCTTCCTCTAACCTAAGCTTCTGGCACCACCTCCCCAATAATCAACAGAAGGCATCTCCTACCAATAATTCAAGAGTCTGGCAACCGTTCTGACAGTGGATCTGGTGTGTTTGAATAGCACCCACTGGGGGCAAGTGCCTGGCATGCCAACATTTTCTGCTGGAATTCATTCATCTCCAGAATTAATTCTATGCTCACATCCAGCTCAGACAGAAAAGCTCTGAGCTACAGTTTCAGCCTCTGGGTTGACAGGAAAATTCCTTTCAGTATTGCACCAGAAATGAGTGCTACTGTTTCCTTCTGCTATGCAGAGATGAAGATGATCTAATGTAGGGGTTCCATGCGTAATGTGCACATAAGCACTCTCTCTCTCTTCCTGCATGACATTTCCCACGAGGCGGCAGGTAGATTGCCTAGGGCAACCAAGAATTAGAATGGCATCCATTGCATGAATGGTGGGGTTGACCCCAGAGTCTCCCACCAATCCAAAATGGCATGAAGATGATTTGAGGTCTACATTGGCTCTCTTAAATCTGAAACAATATGGGAAGATCCAGAGTCCAAGACTGCGTAGAGCAGAGGCAGATCTAAGGGAGGGCAAAGCTCTAAGTTTTGCAAGAAGCCTTACCTTGCAGTGGAAATCACTCCTCTCCTGCACCGTTTTAGCCAATCCTCACAGGGAAAAGCCACATCTTGGCGTTGCTTACTGGCTACAGCAGCAAGGGAGAGGAGGGATTTACAGGACAGGGTAAGGCTTCTTGCAACACTTAGAGCTTTGCCCTCCCTGTAGATCCGCCTCTGGCGTAGAGTCATTTTATTATGTCACAACAATGGCACTTCCTACTTGATTATGTCACTTCTGGCTATGATATCACTTCCAGGTTAATGACATCACTTCCAGTGGGTCTTGGCACGAGTGCCATTCTAAAAAGAAGGTCTAAAATGCCGGAGAACCCCTGCCTTAAAGAAACAAATACAGCTCGTGGCCTGAGTGTTGGCTAGGCTTTGTGCTGTTTGCTTCTTCACATTTTAAATCTCACTTGGCAGTGCACAGCTTTGCCAATATTTTCAAATCAGGATAGTATCTTTTTTGAATAATGTAAGACTCGGGTGTGAAAATTAATGTGGAAAAGGTGAGAGTCCACTTAAGAGGTTCATTCAGAGAAACAATTCAGCATTGTTGCATATTCGGACTGATTTGGTCGCAATTTGGCATTCAGGAGATGGAGCTGCCTTTCCTTTCCTAACACAGCAATATCAACCTGACAAAATGATTATGCCTGCATCCGTCATTTGATATAGCAGAAATAAAGTCACTGTAACACAGTGCTGTCAGAGGATAAATGTCTCCAGCTTTGAAAATAAACATCTCACACTTATTTTCCATAAAATGTCTCCGCATTCAGCTGGGAGCGAGGGAGACATCATTATCCCATGACAAAGTTCTGTCCTATTTGGAATTATTTATTCAAGTAGGAAATCCATCACCTATCTGCCACAACTGGAGAGCATAATGATTATCCGCATTAGATTCCCTGTTCTAACACGTCTTGCTAACTTTGCATTAAACTTTCAGTACCTTCTTTTCTGCTTGGGGTGCAGCCAGCTGAATCTGTCTTTCTAAAGAGCTAAGCAAATAAATAAATTCCATTACGCTGCTGTAGAGAAAGTGGATGGAGGGAAGATTTTCTCCCTCTCTTCTGGTATGAGAACTTGGGGTCAGTGATGTCATGCAGGGGGTACGCGGGGGTACGCGAGTACCGGTTTCTAGGATTATGGCTGGCCCCGCCCACTCGTTGACTCCACCCCCTGCAACATTTGAATTTCCTGCACGTTTGAGTTGCCTGCACGTTCTCAGAGGCAGGCAGGCAGCGTGCGGAGCCTTGCCTTGCCTTGCCACTGAAAAATGAGCTGCTCTGGGGTTTTGGAACTGTTGGGTCATTTTAACATGATGCCAGGCCTCCTTAACATGTTCTGGGGGTGCTGTGGAATACTGTTGCAACTGTTGGGTCAGTTTAAAATTGTCTGAGGCCTCAAAAAGGGCTTTTTTCATGTCACCTCCTGCCATGATATCACTTCCGGCTTATGACATCACTTCCGGTGGGCGGGTCCCGACACGTGCCAATCAAAAGTGAGTACCTGTTATTAAATCATTTAGATGACACCACTGCTTGGGGTCATCCACCATGTCTAAAATTCAAGTCAAAGAAAACACTTGCATAAGAACATAAGAAGAGCCCCGCTGGATCAGGCCAAGGGCCCATCTAGTCCAACTTCCTGTATCTCACAGTGGCCCACCAGGTGCCTCAGGGAGCACATGAGACAACAAGATGCCTGCATCCTGTGGACACTCCCTTGTATCTGCCATTCTGAGGTAAATTTCTGAGGTAAAATTCTGAGGTAAATAAAACAGAATTTGCTATCCTGTCTGTCTGGAGGGAGCTATAATAACTTGCAACATAAATCAATCTGGGCCTTATGAACATAAGAAGAGCCATGCTGGATCAGGCCAAAGGCTCACCTATTCCAGCTTCCTGTACCTCACGGTGGCCCACCAGGTGCCTTAGGGAGCACATGAGACAACAGCATTCTGCAGCAGGTATACACCAGACCACCTCCCTCCACGTACACCCCATTCAGAAGTGCATACACACAAATGGGGTGTAAAATCTGAGGCGTTTGTACCACTGCATGTGTTTTTCAAACAGAATTTGCAGAGCAGATTCTACTTACAAATGGTTCATTAGTATCAGAATCAAAATTTCACTTTAGCTAATGAACTAAAAAGATGTTTTACATAGCAGACAGGCCATTTCATCTTGGCTCTGAATACTTCCCTTTGCACTTTGAATTGAGAAAAGTGGTTTGAAGTTACCCTTCGTTTCAAGGAGATCTGCAAAACGCACTTGATGACTTTTTTTTAATCTTTCCATTTTCTTAATTCTCCCCCCCCCCC
>JAJKFI010000023.1:10501671-10528210 GCA_029204185.1 Lerista edwardsae | reverse complement strand
GAGAGTGGTCCAAACATCAGGGAGTCCATAGCTTCAGAAAGGTAGATATATAATGTAATCTCACTCCTTGACCTAGAACCATGTGGAGAAGCATGAAAAAATGGCAAGAGACTGTTACGTGATGGTGGGCTTTGCTGAAAAAGGATTTCAATGCAAAGGTAGCTTCAGAGAAAAAAAACATGCTTTCCTTGTGCCTTTGTACAGTCATCCAGAAAATGCTTGCTTGCAGTTTCAGTCTGTACCAGCTAGAGAGAATGTTTAGGCTAAGCAGATAAGGGTCTGGAATGCCAAGGACCAAGGATGCGAGATTCTGGGGGCAAGTTGACATGCAGAAAAAAGTAAAAATCAGCAGAAAGACAGGGAAGGCAGGGAGAAAAGTAACGGTTGCTAACACGTTGCTATGAGCAGACCTTGTTTACAGAAAAGTATATAAACTATGCCTTATCTTGTGTTCAGGACTTCAGTTGTGTTTTTTTGCTCGTGAGAGCATGGCTGAAGTCTTGCAGCTGCAATAAACTTGGAATAATAAAATCTCTGCTCCAGGCATCCGTGTTTTGATTGGGTAATTCAGGTATCACATATCAAGACCATAGCAGAGCAGAGCAGTGCAATAAAAGCTGGCCAGAGAAAGGCTTTGTCAGTATAACATGCGATGCAAAGGTTTGAAAATCACTGGTGTAAATGGATTTGAACCCGTGATTTTCAACCCTTTGCATCTCACAGCACACTGACAAGGTACTAAAATTTTCAAGGCACACCAGGGAGGTGCAGCTATCTCCCAAGCCCAACCAGATTTCACTGTGAGACTAAACAATCTATTCAGCATGTTCAGTTTTTGTTATCAGTCAGTTGTCACGGCCAGTATAATGGGCAGCAGACAGAGAACAGGCTTCAGCAATGTATAGGGCATGGGTGAGAAACTGTGCCTCAAATTGTGTTATGTGCTGTGGGAATAGAGGCATGACATACAGAGTCCCTATTTTCACCCGGGAAATGTGAAATGTTGGAGGCTTAATGTATACGGAGCTTGGAAAAAAGCGGTGGTTCTTTGGAAGGTGTGAAAGTGCAACTGCAGAGCATAGTCCATGGCTAATCTGTCTTTACAGCCATCTGTCTTGGCACTCTAGCCATTTCTCACTCTGTGTATTGTTAGTAATTGAATGTTTTCCTGCAGAAAAAAACAACCCCAAAAGGTACTGAGAAATGCGATTTGCCACTTGAAACAAAAAGGAAAAAAAAAGGATCTGGTCACGTTGGTCCACAACCCATATTTACAATAACAACAATAATAGGCCCACCAATTTTGACTGGTTTAGGCACCCAAGTAAAAATGATGGGTGTAAGCACTTTCCCCTTCCCTCTGTCCTTAACGTTATGCTGTACCTCTGCACCTGGCTGAGGTTATATAATCTCTGCACAAGCTCAGGGGCCACCGACGCCTAGCTTGGCTCAGGAAGAGACACAAGCCGTTCCATTTTGGATGCAGGATCCCTGACTGCTTTGAAATCTATACAGTTGCCCCAACCCCCCAACCCCCAAACCTCTTGCTTGCTTCTGACCTGAACCTGATTGTGTGAATTGATTGCCCCAGGTAATGAGAATTGGCTTTGATAAAGATGCTAGGGTGGAAAAAGGGAAGATTTGCTTGTTTCTCATCCAGTTCCATAAGCGACGCTTCAGTGCAATTTGACTTTGGACGAGATGAAATCTGTTCCAATTGGTAAGGGCCCCCCAGTATGAAACCCCCACCACCACCAGCAGGCACAATTTGAAAATTAGGGAATTAATGAGATTTAAAAGAAATTAGGTGAGCAGGGAATTCAAGCAGAAGTATTCCACTGGTGTAATTGAGCGGAAAGATTTGCCATGGTCAAAACAAATATTGTTGCCTGAGCCGCTTTCAGAGATAAGTGGACCCTTTTTCAAACCGCACGCAGGATGAGGCCAAGGAGAGGCGTCAGTGAGCGTTATGGGCATTCAGCAAAATTGCAGCAAAAGTTGTAGCACAGAAAATAAGTTGGACCATAACAGAATTAAGAGGAGAAACGACTGGTTGCAGCATCCATAAATACATGAAAAGGCAGTTCAAAGTAAGCAAAATAATCAAGCCGTCCCACACATTTACCTGCCCAAAGCAGGCCAACAGAGACCAAGGAGGTTGCTGGCAGAGCCAATAGTCATAGAGGTGGAAAGCATACCATGATAGTCGTGGAACATTAGCACACTGAAGCGTGAGCATGACCACTCTCCCATTGGGCTTGGCAACCCTGACAAATACACATAGCGCGTGACTGGTCCACATCATATTGCCAGCTCCTTCTCCCTATTGCCTGCTTAAAGGACGGGGGAACAGAAAAAGTCTCTGGTGGGAGCAGGGAAGCCTCTTATCAGCCAGCAGAAGACAGATGGGTGGCTAAGAAAGAAGGCTGAATCCAGAAAGATCCATCTGTATGAGTTGTTCTTGAAAGAGAGAACGTTTCTGTATAATTGTAAAAACCTTTGGGTTTGTGAATAAAGTCTGCCGATGTAAACCGCCTTGAGTTACAGTCATTAGAGGAATCTAGTGATCTTAAGAAAGGTGGTATATAAATACAAATATCATCATCATCATCATCATCATCATCATCATCATCATCATGATCTGTGATAAACTGCGTGATATACATATGTCCAAGTAGTACCAGCAGTGGAGGGAACCCAAGGTCCCATTTGGTTGCCGGATGAAACTGATCTGTATTTGATTGCTTTCTGGGAGGCCATCTACCATTTTCTGCTCTGCTTCCACTGGTTAGTTTCTGAGATGTCTTGTAAACGTGAACGCAATTAGGTACAGGTGTGCCCTGGTATCCACTGATTTGGCATCCACAGTTTCAGTTATCCACGGATACCATGGATATTGGGTCTCCGATGAAAAAGCTAGGGGATCATTGAACAAATCTCTTTTTCACCTTGTTGCAGCAAAACCACTGATATTCCCCTATCTTTAAAAAGGCATCCCTATTATCTACGGTTTCAGATATCCATGGTGGGGTCTGGAACAGAACCCCAGGGGATACCAGGGCATGCCTGTATATTGATAGATTGCAAATAGAACGTATGGTGCTTATAATTGTAATTTAAAAGAATTGCAAGTGAAAAGCACCTTAATGATTCCAGAATCCAAACAAACAGCCAACTTTTCATGCATCCTTCATTTTGCTCTCTTCCCCTCTTATCTCCCCCAAAGACTCTTACCTGTAACTTTCAGTTCCGTAGTTCTCCTTATCAGCTTCCCTTCAAACTTCAGCTCACATGTGTAGTTTCCACCGTCTTCCTCTTGCACATTTTGGACCAACAGAGTATTTTCCTTCTGAACGACGACACTTCTCCACATTTTTGGCTTGCACTCCTGCCGAATAAATAAATAAATACAGAAGTCTGAAGTTAAATTGAACCGGAAAGCTGGTTAGGATTGGCTATCTGTTTTTCAAACGTTTGGGATAGTTAGCATGTTTGTTGCCAGTTCTCTTCTCAAACTTCAAAATGCTCCGTTTCTCATGTTGCAAAAGTCATTGTTAACTTCTAGCTATCCTTCACCTGTCAGGCAGCGTTTTATTATTCCTTCGGCTTGGTAATAAGCAGGAGAGGAGTCAAGGACAGAATGCATCTTGGTGCCTAAAACCTTATTAGTACTATTTTCCCGTTGGTCTCCTTTTCTCCAAAGGAACTGGCTTTTATACTTTTAAAGTTTTGCTCATTCAATTATATCTTGAGTCATGCACTCAATCCGTGTTGTCAAAACAATCCTTCCGCTCTCATGGTGCTATGGAAACAGCAACAAAGCCCATCGTTGTGCAAATCCTTAAAAGAGGCAGTTCATTAGTATAATTTCCCCCCATAAAAGAAAGTTACACCATGGTTAACTACGGTGCTTTTGATGGGAAGTATTGTCCCTGGGGCTGCTGTGTATGTACAAACACTGCCATGAATCGAGCTGCTTCTGGACTGGTATTTGGAATGGTCCAGAGGAGGCGATAATCATGGAGGAAGAAGCCAAGAACCAGCTTTGTGGCTGGCAAGAAAGGGAAGGGTGATGTTGCATTGAGAGCAGGAGGGAGTCACAGAGTGCAATCCTACCCTGGAGTTAGGCCGGCACAGTTAGGCCAGCAAAGCTTGGCCAGCACAAGGGACACCATAAAGTATGTTTGGACCACTCTTGGAGTCAGAGAGGCCAGCACACAGACGTGCACCATCCTCCCTGATTGTGAGAGTGGTCCAGATGTGCTTTATGGTGTCCCTTGTGCCGGCCAAACTTTGCTGGTCTAACTGTGCTGGCCTAACTCCGGGTTAGGATTGTGCTCTGAGTCATTGCTAAGGCCTTCAGCTGCATGGATTGATAACAAGGGATACAGAGGATAGTCTAATGGGTTCCCTTCACCCACAGCAATCTCCGTAGTTTTTTTTTTAATGAAATGTGATGGTCTTGCTGCCACATTGCTCTTTTTGATGTGCAGTATCTATTCTGCTCAATTTAATCAATGTGACAGCTTAATAGTTACTTGTCACCCATCAGGCAGATGTGGTGTAACTTGTGTGAGGTACATTGATAATAACTGTCTACATAGGACGGGAGAGAGATTGGCATCTATTTTCTACCTGGTGCTTAATGATTGATTTGGGGTAGTGATGGGTAGACTATGGAATAAGTGCAACCCATAGGATTTAGAGTTAGCCTATCTCTGAATGCCAGATGCAAGGGAATTGCAACAGGACGCAGGTATCATGTTGTCCTGTGTGCTCCCTGAGGCATCTGGTGTGCCACTATGAGATACAGGAAGCTGGAAGGGCCTGTGGCCTGATCCAGTAGGGTGCTTCTTATGTCCTTCTTATCCAAGGATGTAGTCTAGGAAAGCAAGGAGAAGTGGAGCATTGGGATTTCTCCTCCACATCAGCAGGATCATCAAGTGCTCACCCTTAAACGCTTTTCAACAAGCTGTAAAAAAAAAGCATCAGGCTCAAGAAGTGGCAAGCTGAGAAATGTGTCTAGCATATTTGTATTATTGGCAAGCAGCCAAGGCTGCCCTTTTAAGTACACAGGCACGTCCTGGAATCCACTGATTCGGTATCCATGGTTTCAATTATCCATGGATACTGGGATGCCTATTAAAAAGATAGGGGAACATTAAACAAATCTCTCTTTTTTACCTTGTTGCAGCAAAACCACTGGTGTTCCGCCTACCTTTGAAAAGGCATCTCCAGTATCCATGGTTTCAGGTATCCGTGGAGGGGTCCAGAATAGAACCCAGTGGATACTGGGACATGTCTGTACTAGCTGTTGGGGAACAATGTGGGGAGATGACTATTGCTTGCTGGTTGCTGTGGGAGATAGAATAGATCTACCACCAGCCCTTTGTCTCTTCGGGATTGTACTCACAGTGATTTATAAAGTGTGTTGGTACATTTCAATCTAATTATGCTTCCAGCTAATTGGGGAACAGCCACACCTCCGCAGGGTTAAGGGGCACTAATGTGGAGACACCCTGAGTTTGCTTCATTCTGAGGTTTCCTCCTTGGCTAGACTAGCTTGTATAAAATATCTCCAGACATTAGGGGCAAAGCTGACTTAATAGCTGACAAGGGAGCAAAAAAACACCAAGTCACATTTATGCTAGCCCCATGTTGCAGTACATGTTCTGTCAGCCTTTGTTGAAATATGCAGGCTTCTTGTAAAAGAAAAAATGGAGTGACAAAGCATCATTGGGCTTTTTGCTCTTTTCTGACATATCGTGGCTCCCTGCATGTCATCCCAGTCCCAAATAAATTATTTGTGCACAAGCTGAACACAGTGAGGCTGATGAGATGGAACTCAAATTGCCTCATTTTGCATGGCAGCTGTACTATACTCCAACAAAGGAGGGAACGGCTGATGGAGATCCCTCGGCTGTTCCACTATTGAAGGAATTTCTTAGATGGCGATGCCCTGGCTGGCTTTCCACTTCAACAACAACAACAACAAAAAGCAATGCAAATGTGTATTGCCCTAAATTTTTAACAAGTGTACACAAGATAAATGTCAACACGTCAACGAAGCAACAGTGTTTACCAAGAGCTAAGGACGTACAAGAAAGACAGGAAGAGGCTGGTCTAAAATGATACAAAGAGGGACTGAACTCAGTGGTGGAGCACATCTTTGAATCCAGAAGCTGTCCGATTTAGCATCTTCCGGTAGGGCTAGGAAAAATCCAGGCCTGAAGCACTGGAAACTTGCTTCCAGTCAGTTTAGGCATGGGCTATATCAGAGGTTCTTAACCTGGCATCCATGAACCCCAAGGGTGGCCTGAAGGGGAATAGAATACATGAACCAGGTGGAAAAAAAATGTGTTAAGAACATAAGAAGAATCCTGCAGGCCAAGGCTGGTGGGCCACTGTGAGATACAGGAAGCTGGACTAGATGGGCCTTTGGCCTGATCCAGTGGTGCTCTTCTTATGTTCATAGGATAGCAAATTTTGTTTTATTTACCACATATTTACCTCAGAATTTTACCTCAGAATTTTACCTCAGAATGTCAGATACAAGGGAGTGGCCACAGGATGCAGGCATATTGTTGTCTCATGTGCTCCCTGAGGCAACTGGAGGGCCACTGTGAGATACAGGAAGCTGGAATAGATGGACCTGATCCTGCGGGGCTCTTCTTATTCTGTAACATTGGATGAGCCCAACCTCTAGCCTTATGAGAGAAGGCAAAAAAATCCCTCCCTCCAAATTGCTCATAATTTTATACACTTCTGTCGTGTGGCTCAGATGATATTATTAACGTAAGAAAAAGAGAAGTAAAACTGCATTACCTTGTACCATACTACATCTGGTTCCTTGTCTCCCGTTTTATAATCCTCAATATCTGGGCAGGAAATTATCTTTGTTCTCGTGATTTCTGATTTCTCTAAGTAGCGGATTGTGCTGTTGTAGCAAAGCCCCGACTCATTCTCAGCCACTGTCAAGGACATCGATACCTTCATGCAGTATGTCGAGTTTCTGCAGAGAAGCAAAGGGTAGCATACGTTAAACCAGGCCATAAGTATTTGTTAGATGCTTTTCTGCTCTACCACGAGGAGCACAAAGCAAAATACAAAACTAGATGTTTTAAAGTAACTATGAGAGCAATCCTAACCTGGAGTTAGGCCGGCACAGTTAGGCCCAGCCAAGTTTGGCTGTCTCAAGGGCCACTGTAAAGCACGTTTGGACCACTCTCAGGCTGCAATCCTATACTCACTTTCCTGGGAGTAAGTCCCACTGAACACAATGGGACTTACTTCTGAGTAGGCATGCATAGGATTGCACTGCCAGAGTCAGGGAGGATGGTGCATGTCTGTGTGCTTTCCACAACTTCCTTTCTTGACACCGGAACAGAGGACATCTTAAAGCGCCGAGTGAAAAACAGGGCCAGGAAACTCAACTTTCCGAACGCGAAGGCAAACAGCATTAAAAACAGCTCACACTGCTATTTATCATGATGTTATCATCAAGCATTTACAGGCTGTGCAGGAGTGTTGCAACCCAAGCTGTCACATCCTGAGTTTCATTAGGCATGATGGGGAACACGGCCCTTTAAGAGCTGACTACAAAGGATGACAGATGTCTTAATGAGGGCTGCATTTCCACCATCATGCCTCTTTTTGTCACTTTAATTGGGTACACTGGAGCCAAAGGGGTTTGGAGGAAGACTGACACGTTGGGTGGTTACAAACCATCAAAGAGAACCCTGGAGAGGAATTTGCCCCGATGCGAGACAGGTTCCTGCTGAACTGAGCACCACACTGCAACTATATATGCTTTTTTGGGGGGGGGGTGTTTCCTGTAGAGTCTGTGTTGCAAAATTATTTATTTGGCAGAAGACTTCTTCTGGAGATGCTGCTTCTTGCAAGATGTCATTCCACGGCTGCTCTGAAGCAGGTAACTGATAGCTCAGAAAGCCAGGCTGTGACAAGCTGCAGTACCTTTGTGGCAGGATGGAGGCGCTGTGGAGCCAATGAGCTAGCATGGGAATGTGTGAGAAGGCCAGCCAGCAAAAGAACGGAGTTTGACCTTCAGGACCTGTCCAAGCTGGGCTTTCGATGGCCTCCTGAAGCTTGACAGCATTCAGCCAGAGGAGAGAACCACACTTTGAAGGCTACAGCTGGGACTGAGGCAGTGATGTCATGCAGGGGGTACGCGGGGGTACGCGAGTACCGGTTTCTAGGATTACAGCTGGCCCCACCCATTCGCCCGCCCACTCATCGACTCCGCCCTCTGCAACGTTTGAATTTCCTGCATGTTTGAGTTGCCTGCATGTTCTCAGAGCCAGGCAGGCAGGCAGCGAGCGGAGCCTTTCCTTTCCTTGCCACTGAAAAATGAGCTGCTCTGGGTTTTTAACATGATGCCAGGCCTCCTTAACATGTTCTGGGGGTGCTGTGGAATACTGTTGCAACTGTTGGGTCAGTTTAAAATCATCTGAGGCCTCAAAAAGGGCTTTTTTCATGTCACTTCCTGCCACGACCTCACTTCTGGCTTATGACGTCACTTCCGGTGGGCGGGTCCCGACATGTGCCAATCAAAAGTGAGTACCTGTTCTTGAATCATTTAGATGACACCACTGGACTGAGGATTCGGAGAATCACAGAATACTGTATAGTGGTAAAAAACCAATTGAAAAATGGTGGTTTTTAGACTAACCTGCCCATGTAATCCATCTTGGGCATTTGCTTTGGCATGGGAACAGCGGGATATGAATTCTTCAAATAAAATAAATGTAACCAACAGGCCAGTCTTATACTTAGCAGCCATCTTTGGTTCCCCCTTTGTGACGGTGCTGAGCACCATAAAGTTGCCAGGCCTGTCACAAAAGGCACTTATGAATATAAGATCAGCTGGATCAGGCCAAAGGCCCACCTAGTCTGTCTATATCTCACCAAATGGTCCACCAAATGCCTCTGTGAGTACACAAGGCAACAAAATACTTGCATCTTGTTGCCACTTCCGACTGGACAAAGTAAAAGACACAATCTGGGGTCATTCAATGGTGCTAAGCTAGCCCCTTTAAATACCAGGCAACATAGCTTCGGGACATCACCCTGCCAACAAAGGTTCGCATAGTCAAAGCTATGGTTTTCTCAGTAGCAATGTATGGCTGTGAGAGCTGGACCATAAGAAAGGCAGAGCGCCGAAGAATAGATGCTTTTGAATTATGGTGTTGGAGAAGACTCTTGAGAGTCCCCTGGATTGCAAGGAGATCCAATCGGTCCATCCTACAGGAAGTCAAGTCTGATTGCTCCCTGGAAGGACAAATCCTGAAGCTGAAGCTCAAGTACTTTGGCCACCTCATGAGAAAAGAGGACTCTTGAGAAAAGACCCTCATGCTGGGAAAGATTGAAGGCAAAAGGAGAAGGGGGCAGCAGAGGATGAGATGGTTAGAGAGTGTCACCGAAGCAATGAACATGAAATTGGGCGACCTCTGGAAGCTGGTGGAGGACAGGGAGGCCTGGCGTGCTGTGGTCCAGGGGGTCGCGAAGAGTCGGACACGACTTAGCGACTGAACAACAACAACATAGCTTCGGGAAGCGGGTCTGAGCAATCAGTAATTCTTGGAGACCCAAACTGGAATTTGTCAGATCCTGATGTGGGAAATGGGAGCTGTCCAAGGTCCTGCAAGGGCCTGACCAACAACTAACTGCCTTTCCTGCTCAAGAATAGCTCCCTTCCCGAGGCTGCCATCATCTTGGAACTTGTCCAGCACTCTACAGATTCACAGGTCAATCGGAAAGATCCCAAACCCTTCCAGAAGAGCGTATTACAAAAGAAGAAGAAAAAAATCAACATTTCACCTGCCTCTTACTTTACAATTTATTATTTATATAATCAGCTTGGAGAAACTGTTAACAATTAATTCACTTGGCTGATTATGGGGTTTTTTCCTGATTACAGGAAGAAAGGTCAGGCAACTCGGCAAAGTCTGTGTAATCATGAGTTCAGGAGAAGTTTTTTTTAAAAAAAATATTGACATTTGGTATATTTTAATAGCGCCATATTTTTTTCTCCTAACAATCTTGCATTATTTAGCTTATATTTTTCCACACTGCCTGTGGCAGATTCTATTTAAAGTGCTCACTGGAACAAGGACCTAAAAATGCACAGTTCCTCTCATTAGTTACAATTAAGGGTGGGCAAGGTTGAGAAAACTGGCTGTCTGATTAGCAAAAGAGTGCACACACTGCCAGGAGGAAGACAAGACATTATAAGAGGATTAGTAGGGCACAGTGTATATTGGAACACAGTGCAAAACCAGCATATCGCCAAGTGCACAGAGCCACTCCCTAGTCTCAGTTTGGTTTTTCTAAATTGCCACTTACTTAGGGTGCTCTCATGGTGACAGTTCTCCTGGTCCAGCAGAAACAAGCATGGACCCTGCAGCTCTGATGGCAAGAAAGAGCTTAGCCACCGCCAGGAAAAATCTCTGCAGTCAAAGTGCTTGAAAGTTGATCTTGCAATAAAGGTAGTTTACAGTTCCCACAATGCAGGAGCCTCCAAAGCCTGACCCAGCTGAAAAGGTGTGTCATTTTTTTAAAAAAAGGTTCAGTTTGGGAATGAGAGAAGTGGCTCTAACCCATTTTCCATTAAATCATTCACAAAGAATTGTAATTAGAACCTGATAGCACATCTTCCCTGCCCAGACCTAAGTGTCACCCTAAGCAGTCGTTCGGCCTTTGATCAGAACAATGACTAATCTTTTACAGAAAGTGCATAAAAGTTCAGAACATGGTAGCAACTGAAAAGTAATTTTCAACTCTTGACTGTCTAAACCTTTAGAAACAGACGTAGACACTGCAAAGCTGTTAACCTCCCCAGTTTTCAAGAGGTTTTTAAAGCCAATTACAGTGTTGGCCTGGAGAATAGAATTTGGTACATCTTAGAGCAGTGGCTATCAAACTTTTTAGCACCACTTTTGAGAATGGCACTTATGTCGCGACCCACCGGAAGTGATGCCATTGACCTGGAAGTGATGTTGTGGCCGGAAGTGACATCATCAAGCAGGAAGTGCTGGCATTGTGCCCTAACCAAATGACACTCTTGGAATGCAAACTGGCATTTTTGGACAGTAGCAATTGCACAACTATGAAACATCCCTGACTCTTCTCCAGTCTTAATAGGAGACTGAACTAGAGACCCTCCACATACATCGCATATATTCTATCTCTGAGCTCAAGTTCTTCCCTTTTATCTCCTAATTTCTTATCTAGAGCTCACATAAAAGTTGGCCATCATTTTGCAACTGAATCAGGAAGCAGCCACCTTTGTTACAAACCAGGTGCAAGAATCACAAAAGCGAGAGAAACGCAGTAGTGTGGTTTTTTCCCCCAGAGACTCCATCCAATGGCAATGAACTGTAGCATGATTACAAACTGCCAGGAGTACCGTCTAGCAATCCCTCTGGGGCTGAGGTTAGCAGCAAATCAGCTTTGTTCTTAGCTGAAGCTGTGGTTTTCCTTCCGATTAGGAGAGCAAACTTTACATCTGTGTTTTTGTTCATTAAGCAGATTGAGGGCGCAATCCTAACCTGGAGTTAGGCAGGCACAGTTAGGCCAGCAAAGTTTGGCTGGCACAAGGGACACCGTAAAGCGATCTCTCTCAGCAAACTTTCTCAGCCCTGCTGAGATGGTGGTTCTAGGAATCCGGCCACTTCTGTAGACAAAACACGCCTCCTACCACTGAGCTATGGTGCTCCACTGGCATGCTTGTTGTTGAATGCAATGCCCTTGTGGAAAAGAAGAAATTTTGTGCCCGAAGACCCAGAGCTACAATCAAGGCGTCCATATGGCTATTTTCATGCTGTTTGCTCTGATGGATTTTACCCACCCTAGATTTCAAATTTATGTGGTTGTTTTCATTTCAGCCAATTACAGCAGACAGTTTCCTTCCGGGATGCTTTGCATGAAACGTTTCAGTCCAGAGAGAGGAATCTTTGCAGCTGATTTGTTAAGTTCTTGAAAAATGTGGCCTTGTAATGGAAATGCTGACAGCCTTAAACTACGGTAGCATCAGCAGGCAGGGGAAGATTAATGGCACATAGATGCTGCGCGGAATGCATTAGTTTCTTCGCTACGCTCTGAAATGTCAGGGCGCCCGAGTTGCGCCTGTTAACTCGGTCCATGTTGCAACACAACACTGTTGATGGTCGGCACAGATAAAACAACGTCTCACAGGCTTCTAGCATCACAGCAAAAAGGCAGCAGTGGTCAGGATACTGGAACGGAGACCAGCTACACAGGCACCAGGAACCATATGGTTAAGGCATCATAGCTTGCCGAAATAGGACAAGGGGAAAGGATCCTGGTGCCACTTGTTTGGCTGTTCGGCTGGGTGTTGCAGTTCTACCCTCCAGCCACCCGAAAGGGGGGGGGCGCTGCAAAATCAGGTCATCAATTCCCTCCACCTGCTGCAAGCTGCAATGGGGGCGCAGGAAGGAGGGTGTCTGAGCCCCATTGCCAGGGTAGCTCCTGCTTTACAGAAGGGGTTCCGCCGTGAATCGCACAGGTAACCAGCAGGTGTACAGCAGTTCCACCCAAAGCTGCAATATTTCACACAACAAAGGTCCACGCAACATTTTTATGGACGTCACCGCTCCGACAGTAACAAAATATTCTGTCTCCTGGGGAGGGGGGGGCGGCGGCTCATAGGAGACTCCGTGATGGACAGAGGTCAGGCCGTGGCATATCAGAGTCGTGACCCGGACCGTTCCATTTGTTGGCCTGTCAGTCTTTCTGCCCCTGGAGCCGAGGCAGCTTGGGCTGGAAGCCTGTGCAGGCCTTTATAGACCCTCTTTGCATTTTAAAGTCCTCCTGGGTGCCGTTAAAAGACGCACTCGTTCATTTTAAAAAGAAAATTGCATGACCTTCTTGGTCTCCGATGTAAATGTGTGTTTAGGAGAGGTGCTTCTCCGCTTGTTAAATGGCCCCTATTCAGCAAAGCTCTGAAACGCATTCTTCATTCTGAGTGAAAAATCAAACCCATCGGCTTACGGTCAAACAGCGGCGCGGGGGGGAGGGCAAATTGAGCCCCGGCTGCTGCCAAGTCTGTGCACGTTTCCACGGCAGGTCATTATCACAATTGGAGGACCCAGAGGACTGGGAGGAGCCAGTTTTTCGACATGCACGTGTCCACGATGTGCCTATGTGCAAAAGCCACACCGGAGCAGGGAAACGGATAAATTTGGGCTCAGCTCTGATTCAGGTTCATCAGCATTCCGTCACTCTCCAGTTCAGAGGCTTTGAACCAATTTAGATACACTCCATGTAACCGATGGAGAAGAAAAGCTCTCTGCTGCGTAAGGCCAAGGGTTAGCATCCTGTTTCCCACAGTGGCTTCCCAGCTGCCTCTGGTGAGTGGATGCAAACACAAGAGATAACAGCACACACCTCTCCTGCCCATGCAGCTGGCATTCTCTGCAGCTGGCCTTCAGGGATAGGCTGCTTCTACATCGGGAGGTACAGACCCCACCCACAAATACAAAAACCAACAGATTATCGAATCCGCAGGTCAGCGTCAACAGAGGATACCCGGATGTGACCAGAAGTTCTTTCCAGCCATGCCTGGAGGTGTTTGGAAGTGCAGGAAGGCAGTTCTGGTTGGAAGAAGTTGATTCTACTCTGGTTGGTCCTATCCTAATTCTGATAGGATTGGGAGGGAGGGAGGTCTTCTGATGTGCTGAACTGGAAGTACCGTATTTCCCCATGTATAAGATGCACCAATGTATAAGACACACCTTAATTTTGGGGCCAGAAATTTGAAAAAAAATGTACCACCACACATAGTTACTGAACTCAAGTTTTATTCATAAAACTACTCATCACTGCCCCCCCCGGGGCATCATGTGCCTCCAGCCCCCCTCAGTACTCCCATCATATGCTTCCACCCCCCTACGGTCTTCTTACCTTACAGGCTCTCTTCTCTGATCGCAGGACTGTGGCTTGACTAGGAAGTACCGCGATGGCCGAGACTTGGAAATGAAATCCCATTCTCGGCCACTGCAGTACTTCCTAGTCAAGCCGCAGTCCCGCGATCAGAGAAGAGAGCCTGTAAGGTAAGAAGACCAGCCACAGTCCTGTGATTGAACAGGAGAGAGAAGTATTGAACCCTGGGGGGGCGGCCCTCATTTTAGCTCTACATGCACGGTTAGGCTCAGCACCCTGATGCACACCCCTTGTATAAGACGCACCCAGTTTTTAGAGCCCAAATTTTTTGAAAAAGGGTGCATCTTATACTTGGGGAAATACGGTACGTCCGGAAGGTCATGCACAGTATTTTTTAGTGAAAAACTAGAAAGGCCTTTCAGAAGGCTCCAGCAGCCCTTTCAAGGCATGGGAACATTGCCTGTGCATTCCTCAGAAGGCCTCCGTCCCTATACAGGACTGCCCCAGTAGTGTCTGGGCGGTATAATGAGGCCCTCCTGATCCATGTAGGGTCAAATCCCCAGATCCTGAATCCATGGAAGGTCAACCTGTACCTGCTCACTTTCCTTCCTCTTCTGCTTTTCCTGTTCCTTTCCTCTCTTGTGTTCTCTGCTACGCTTGCCCAAGTCATCCCTTCCCGTTGAAATGTAGATGGTAATTTCCTTGAAACAGGGACTCGCCTTACCCTGTAAAGGGCTGCTTACAGTGACGGTGCTATATTAAACAATAAATTAGACAGTGGCCCATCAATTAGCCAGGCTTCCCAAAGAGAGGGGAGAGAAGTCACCAATGCACGGTAATGCCGTTGTCTCCATCACCGATTTAGCAGCTTCTAAGCTGCAGAGCTGAACGAAAGCAGACACTTATTTGGAGGAAACATGGCTCTAATTTCCTGCATCTCTGCACCTTAAAATGAAAGGCACCTTTTCAAAACGTGCAACGCCATGGCGGTAGTTGAGGAAAAGGACGTACCTTAACACACAGGTGTAGAAGCCGCTGTCTTGAACTTCGGCCGCATGAAACCAGATGGAGTCTTCGTCTTTGCTCATCCTGACTTCGGAGAAGATAATGGGCTCCTCCAAGTCCCCTTTGTTTTTGTACCACATGAGTCGGAGGCCGGTGCTCTGAGCCATGCTGTAGTTGGTCCTGATGTAGCTGTAGAAAAGGGCACACTTCACACGGACCGGCTCTCCTGCCAAAGCCATGTACTTCTTGAGGTCCACCAGCCAGTCAATGCAACCGTCCACTGGAAACCAAACCAAACCAAAAATTACATGCCGCTTTCGAGGACGCAAGATGGGGCAGGAAGTAGCTTTGCGACACTTTGCACAAAATACAGGCACACAATTTTGGACTGGAACATCCCAAACTGCAGGTGGCAGGAGCTTACTTTCTAACAGTGCAATCCTAACCCATTTTCCAGCACCAAAGTAAGGACAATGCAGCTCCAACGTAAAGGGAACAAACATTCCATTCCATTCCATTTCCAAACCTTTATTGGCATTAAAAACATGCATACAGAAATCAGGGCGACTACTGATGCAGGGGGGAGAAAGGAGAGAGGGGAGGCAATTAAATCTGCCTATTGGCTTAGGGTTTTTCTCATAACCTCAAAAAGAAATTCAGCGACCTGTTCAGTGATGGCCGCGTTATTGTCACCAAGGAGACTGCACACCTGAGCATCGGAAGAAGTTGAGGAAATTGAGAAGGAGGAAAACAGAGGATCAAGGTATGTGCTATGGAGGGATTGATGTACAGGACAGTGACCGAGAATATGGACTATTGAGTCGGGTTCAAGGGAGCAGAAATGGCAAAGTCTGTTGTTGCGGGGGATGTTGTGATATCTGCCATATAAGACAGAAGATGGAAAAATGTTAAGTCGCGCCAACATGAAAGCTCTCCTTTTAGAGGGACTAATTAATTCAATAAAGTAATTGTGGGGGTGACCCAAGGAGAGGGGCAAATCAAAATGAGAGGGAGAGCAGGTAGGATTGATATTTGCAAAGAGCAATTGGGATTCCAGATCCCAAAGCTTGAAACATTCCTTACATTGAGGAAGCCCCGTCCCCAAGCTACACGGCCCCAATTCGGACCGCACAGCATGCTCGAACTTGCGCCTGCTAAACAGCAGGTGCAGATCCAAGCAGGCCCTTTGGGGAGGCTGGTGCCTACCCCAGGGTAAGGGGTCAGGATTTCCTGTTTTGCAGCTCAGAGTGCAATCCTAACCTGGAGTCAGACCAGCATGGTTTGGCCAGCAAAATTTGACTGGCACAAGAGCCACCATAAAGTGCATTTGGACCACTAAGGAGTCAGGGAGGATGGCGCACGTCCAAACATATTCCTTTTACCATATTAGAATGTTTGGGTAATCTTGGCACATGTACTGTTGAGCCAGTCCCATCAAATTTGACAGGGCTCACTTCTCAGTAAATATGCTTAGGATAGCCCCATTAGCGTATTAGATTATTTGATAAATTCTTTGATCATTAGGACCTCAGCGCCGGTAGTCTTAAATAGTTTTCTCTAACTCCTAATTATTTTTCTCTAGTTACTTTAAGCTTCTTACAAATCCCTTCAAATCCAAGCTTTAGCCAACTAATTTCCAAATCGCAGCATATCAAATTTAATTACACTGCGGTCACTTGAACCAAAGCAGTGAACCATGTTTTAAATGCGTTTAGCACGGTTCTGCTAAATTTCCATTGCTAATGTGGACTTTGTCATGTAAGGTTTCAAGGAAGGGGAAGTTCAAGAGGTAGAAGACATGACCTGAAAACCGATAACAGCCAGATAGAAAAAAAAAGAAAAAGAAAAATGATATTCCTGACAGCAATGACATCTTTTTTCTCTTTCCACTTCAGCAACGAAAATATTAAGTCTGACAAGCCAAAAGTGGGTGTTATTGCTTAACTCAATGCATTCATTTTAAACATATCCTTCAACGTTTCACAGGTGGAGAGAGGGACATTCCCATGTTCTATCAATGAGTAGAGCTGGGGCAGATTCTGGCAGCCCTCCAGTTTGGTCTGAAAGGCAATGGCAGGGACAACAGGAGGTATGGTCTGGAGGTTGAGCCATTGCCTTGCCTAAGCAGGATCAGCTTGGGTTCCACCTGGGATGGGAGACCAGAAGCCACTGGCTAGAGACCAAGGAACAGGGTCCAGTGGCGTCATGCAGCCGGAACGCTGGGCGGGAGGAACGGGTGAGCAGCAGCCCGCCCGTTGCATTCCGGTCCGTTTTGCCGTCTTCCCCGGGGACAGGGAAGACGGCGAAACAGACCGGAATGCAACGGGCGGACTGCCGCTCACCCGTTCCTCCCGCCCAGCGTTCCGGCTGCATGACACTGCTGACGGGGACCCGCAAAAAATGGATCCCATCCTGAGAACCAGACTGAGGTTTGCAGCTGCCTGTGGAAGCTTGGAAAGTGCAAGATCTTTGCAGCCAGAATTGATGATTGCACCATGAAGGGAAACCAGGAATTGCACCATGATTGCACCATGAAGGGCCGTTGTGGTCCACACATAGAATAGCACCATATGAACGACCCCTAAGGTATACTGCTTCTGTTTTTAGATTGTAACTAAATAATTTAGCTTTGTATCTCATTTTACTATTTGTATTATTTTAATTATGTCCTTTGTTGTAAATGCCAATAAAGGTTCTTTGAATTTGAATTTGAATAGCACCATATTACTGTACCGCACAGGCAGGTAGACCCGGGTTCCCAAGACTATTGTGGCTGTCGCCACCCTTCTTCTGCTGTTTTGCCCCTTCCCTGTCCCTCCCTCCTTGCCAGCCCCACCCACTCTGTTTCACTTCTTTCCAAAGCAAGCCAAAAACTGTGCTCTGAAGCTCCGCCCTTCCAAGCTCCACCTCCCACCCCAGCTTTGACGCTTTGACGCAAGTCTCATGTTGGCTGCCTGGTGGCCCGAGACGCTCTCAGGGAGTGCCTCAGAATGCCCCAGTTTGGGAACCCTGCCGTAAGGCTGCCGGGTGGGGGCTCTTCCTATGTCTACCACCAAGGCTAGGCTTGCAGCAAAAGAATGCTGTTCTCCATAAAGGTGCCACAGCCTCGAAACACCCTCCCTCTGGAATTAAGAATTGCACTGTAATACTCCTGGGAAGTATTAATTTTTTTAAAAAAAAATTCTTCTTGCTTTCCCCCCCCCTTTATCAGCCCTCTTGTGTCTCACTGCTATTTTATTGTTGTTTATTGTCATGCTTTCTGATTTATTGCATTCTGTGTGTTTAACCAATTGCTGTGAGTTGCCTTTGGGTGCCTTGGAAACCAGGAGAAAGGCAGGTATAAATATTTAACACAAATAAACTCCAGGATTGTTGTGTTCAGCGACCTGATATAGTCCCTATCAGGCCTAGAATCTGGAGTGGGAACAGGACGAAAGCCACAACCATTTATGAGAAAAACAGGAGGAAGAGGGACTTCATCCAATAGCAACAAAGCACAACCATATGTCCTTTTACCACAACACAACCATGGTGGAGATCAACAAGCTAGGATGCAATCAAACCTGGAGTTAGGCTGGCAGTTAGGCCAGCAAAATTTGGCTAGCACCAGGGCCACCGTAAAGTATGTTTGGACCACTCTTGGAGTCAGAGAGGCCAGAACACAGACGTGCGCCATCCTCCCTGACTCCGAGAGTGGTCCAAACACACTTTACAGTGTCCCTTGTGCTGGCCAAATTTTGCTGGTCTAACTGTGTTGGCCTAACTCCAGGTTAGGATTGCACCCTGGCCTAACTATACCGGTTTAATTCGAGATTAGGATTGCACTTTAAGCCATTGTTGCTGACAACAGAAGTCAACATTTCAAGAGAGAGAAAATGATTCCAGTACTACTCCACGGTGGTCCTTATTCCACTGAGCATGCCATGTAGATGAATATCGAACAATTCCACAGGCATCTGGGGTCAAAATGATATGCAAAACGGTGACATAATACTTTTCCATCCTTACAATGTTTCATCAGTTGGGCCCAAATATCTCAATTTTGTACCAAGCTCAGCAGTTAATTGTGGGGAGTAATTCAAGGATCCGGATGCCTGAATTGAAAGGAAGGGATATGGATCCTGGTTGTCTATTGTTTTGACTTGGCTAGGAGATCTTTTCGGGCCTGGCTTCAGCTTTGACGAGCTTCGAGGAGATAATTACGAAGAGCAACATGTTCTGAGAAACTAACTGAAGACTATTTATAACAGGGTGTGCAACATTTGATGACATTTAGGGGGAGGAAAAAACCTTGAAAAGCACTTGGACTAAATCATAATTATTGTAGAGAGGCTAATCAAACAGAAGACGACTCCTTTCCCCTCCCCTCTGTCATTTTCTCTTGTTAAAAGCAGGGCCCAGAACGTTGTCCCTTTTTTATGAGGCCGCATAGGCTTAAATCTAGGTCAAGCTGTCTAAAGCTTATGCTGCAAAGTTAAAAAAAAATTTCCTCTTCTCATTGAACTGTCAGTCACTGGAGTGCATAAACGGCAAGCTTGATCTGGAAAACATTCAGTGCTGCTATTTTAAACATGATGGGAGCTGGAAGGGTCAACTTTTGGTTGCAGGGAAGGGGCTATAGCCAGCGGTGTTATTCTGCTGGAACGCTGGGCGGGACATCCGGGTGATCAACAGCCCGCCTGTCGCGTTCCGCCGTTTGCGTAATGTATGCAAGCGGCGTAATTGGTTACGCAAACGGCGGAACGCTGCGGAACGCAACGGGCGGGCTGTCGATCACCCGGATGTCCCGCCCAGCGTTCCGGCAGAATAACACCGCTGGCTATAGCTCAATATATCATTGAATCAGGGCATTCGAGAGGAATTTTATCAGGGGGTACATAGTTTCTTTTGGGTCCCTTCTCAAAGGGGGAGAGGAAGGGTGAAGGAGTAGTGCGAGATGGAGGCAGGTAGAATGGGGAGGGGTGAAACAGGTGGGGGAGGGCGGGGATAGTGAATAACGCCTTGGAGCCTAGGTGTAACAAGCTTCCTGATGTGAATCTCATTCGGAGTACAATCCTAACCTGGAGTTAGGCCGGCACAGTTGAAACATGATAGCCAAATTACCAGAGCAGACACGGGATGACCGGAGGAGATTTTATCAATATTTATTTCTGCGCAGAGACTGCCTCAGGTGTCTCACGACAAACTTCCTGAGGACCAGCCCCGAACAATAGATCACATAACTTTTTATATGCAAAATTGCGTAGGTATGCATCATTAAGCATAAAGTGTCATCATTGGTTAATTAAAAATACATAGGCGTTACTTATTCATTTCTATCAGAAAAAGGTTTTTAATTACCGCTTCTCAGCAAGAGAAGACTTTGGTGACTTTGGTGTCAACCTGACCTCAAGCTTCTCGATGTTGGACATTCTTTCTTATCTTAACCCAAACAATTTCTTTTCTCTCCTGGCTGGTACACTCTAAAATCAAAACACAGAGGCGCCAGCTGCACAGCAAGAAAAAATGTTTTTATCTCTCTGTGCTCCGTGTCCTCTTACCCAGCCCTGGCCTAGCGTGGCTTGCAGCAGACACCAGAAATGGCTAAGCTTCTTCTATTCATCAATCAATATCAAGCAATCAATCAATTAATCATCAATACATCAATCAATATCAATATCTATCAATCCTCACATATCACAGTTAGGCCAGCAAAGTTTGGCTGGCACAAGGGCCACCATAAAGTGCATTTCGACCACTCTTGGAATCAGGGAGGACAGCACACATTTGTATGCTGGGCTCTCTGATTCTGAGAGTGGTCCTCAGTCTGAGATTAGCTGGTCGCTTTTGGGGGGGGGGCTGGGGAGGAGTTTTTTGTTATCAGCCAGATTGGCTTTGGGATGGTAATTTCTTTACCTACCCCAGACTGCTGTGGGAGTCGGTGTTGTTTATGACCTGAGTTCTGTTGGCTGAAACCAAATTTTAGGATTCTGCCCTGGTTGAGCCCTAAATCCAGCTCTGCTATTGAGTATACACTCGACAGGAGCTCTGCAGCCTATCAAGGTTCTCTGCCAACTCAATCTGTATGACACAGTGATAGCCAATAACTGTTTCTCGCATTAACACATTTCATTTTTAGAGGCACACACCTAAACAACACAGGCGACAATTTCAAACTGGCTTCCTGGGGAACAGGCTGTACTGAACACAGGGGGAAGCTACTTACGCCAAACCATGTTTCAGAGCATGGTGTCATCATGTACGGAGGCCCTCAATAAAAACCCTGATGTTACACAATCGGTAATACTTTTGTTAGCGAAATGAAAAGGAAATCTTGAAATTCAATTATGGATTATCAATGAACTTTGCCGCTGACAAACAGTGGTATATTTCTTAATCTGCAGTAATTATACAGAGCATGTAACACTCTCCACCACATTTCAAGTAATTTGCCATGGTTCATATTTAAAATAAATGCAATGGTCTAGAGATCTTGGGTGCATTTTAGCATGAACTATAATAATTTATGAGCAATTATAAGAGAGCTTGTACACAGTCACCAAGTAATTTGTCTCTCCGCTGGCTGTCATAGGAATAATCTTTACATTCCAGATCTGCCTGTAATAATTTTTGTAAGCAACTGTCACCCTGAGCAATTTATAACTGTGGGGTTGTAAGACACGTCCGTCTACCTTGTTGCCAAAAACCTAATTTTAAATCCAGTGCTGCTAAAAATACAGTAATATGACTCCCACTATTTCACAGTTTCAGACACTCAGATGCATTGCACACAAACACCCATCATCACTATCAATAATAAAGGGCTCAAATCTTTCATTGTTTGTTTATTTTCAAGAGTTATTCTGCTATAAAGGTCTGTGCACCTAAGGCCACCAAAGGGTTAAAGCCATAGACATGGGTCGTCGTCCCCACTCAGGGACATTCCAGAACCTTTTCTGAATTTGAATGCTCCCTGAGGCATCTGGTGGGCCACTGTGAGATACAGAAGCTGGACTAGATGGCGCCTTTGGCTGACTTTGGGAACCCACCACTTTGGATACTACTGTCCTAGGGCATATGCCTAGGGAAAAAATGATAGTTTAATGATAGATTAAGGCTATAATCCTCTACACTTACAGTCAGTCCTCATTATCCTCCAGGGTTAAGTTCCTGGAAATCCTTGCAGATAGAGAATTTGCAGATAACAAACCATGGATCCTATTGGATCAATATTGATCCTATTGGATCAATAAGGTAGGATGCAAGGGGTACCTTATCTGCCATCAGAAGAAGCCAGCAGAGAACTTCAGGAAGCCAGCAGAGTGTAGCTGGAGGTGCCAAAAGATCTCTGGAGGCTGCAGAGACCTTCCAGAGGCTGTAGGGAACTTCGGAATGGCACCAGTATGGACCCCTTAAACATGGCCGGCGGATGCTTCCGCCGGCCATTTTAAAGGGCTTAGCGCTGGCCACAGGTGCCATTCCAACGATCCCTGAAGCCTCTGGAAGGTCTCTGCAGCCTCCCAGGATCTTCAGAAGGTCTCTACATCGTGGATAATGAAGTGCAGATAACAAGGAAATTTGCAGATAGCAGGTTCACACGAAAGGAGGCCTGACTGTACCTGTAGGAGCACTACAGAAAATAGTGAGTCTTACTTTTAGTAAACATGTATAGGATTTTGCTGTAAAAAAAACATTATCTTCAGTTAGGGGCATCGAACTGAAGGCCCAAAGTCAACCTGAAAATTTGATTCTGCTACATGATAGCTGTTCCCCTGGCAAAAGTCAGTTTGGATTTTGTTGACGTCTGTATACCAGATTTGAGAAAGACGTCTGGGGTTGGGGGGAGGGAAAGAATTGATATCAGTCGATCCGTCTGAATAAAGAGAAGCTTCCATTTTAACTGGTTGGGTCATCGAGAAAAGGAGCCTATTTGGGATTCTGTTGTGAATGGCCACCATTAGTCACAATAATAGGAGAGAGCAGTGAAATTCTAAGTTCTACCTCAAAGGATGAATGGAAGTAAAAAAGGAAGACAGCAACAAAAGGCCATTGCAGAGGCAATTCTGCAAAAGAGTCCAGCCTATTCGAACATGAGAGGCATTCACACAAGAAAATGATCTCGCAAGAATCAAGAGTGGGAAGCAACAGATGAAAGAGAGAAAAGAAAATGCATATTCCTTTCTGAGGCTCATTTATGAAGTCATGTCGTAATGAGGTACTGTTTGAACATATTTTAATTTGGATCAATTAAAGGGTGCCTGTGATTCGCACCCTATTGTCATGTTAAATTGCGCTTGGCACAGGAGGGCACCCATTCCGATGGCTGCGATGCAGACAATTGTTCCAAGGGAAAGATGAAAGCACATCACTTTTGGTCCCATTGTCAAGCAGAATGACCTTTGCAGCGATTAGAGCTGGTTGGACAAAAGCATGCATAAACTGCCAGACAGTCTTATCCTGAGTGGGAGGAGAGGTAAACAAACACATGAGCACCACCACCCCACATAGCCACAGTGGGTTTGACAGCATCATGCCGTCCAAACCACTCATTTCACATTGTGGGGGTGGAATTGTGTAATGATGAGCGTTTTTGTCATGCTCTTTCCCCAAAGGAGAAGACAGCAAATCAGACACACACATCTCATCCTGAAGGTTGTAGAGCTTCATGTATTTGGAAGTTCAGGGCAAGTTCTACTTCAGGAAAGAGCGGTTTTCTTTTTAAAGCAAGGGCTTCATGAAAGGGTTGTCAAGTAGGTGGTAAAGCAAAGTAGCTTCATCTGACATCAAGCTCTGAAAAGCTCATTCAAGCCACATCAGAGGCATACCAGGGCTTTTCTGTGCCCCAGGCACGCTGCATGACATAATGATGTCACATTGTGATGTCATGATATCATAAAGTAAGGGGAGCACAGGGGCTCCTGCAGTGCCCCGCCAAATAGCTCATTATTTTGAGGTTTTCTTTCAAGAAAGCATCTGAGGCAGTGATGGGATCAGCTAATGACTCGGGGGAAGGCTGGGCGGGACTTCCGGGTGATTGACAGCCCGTCCATCCGGGTCCGCCGCCCGCCTGCCCGCCGCACGGGCTGCCCCCGGGTGGCGCGCCCCGCCGCTGCGCGCCCTGGCACCCGGGGGCCCCCACCCATCCCATCCCCGGCCAGGGCAGCCCTGCGGCAGGCGGTGGACCCGGACAGACGGGCTGTCAACCACCTGGAAGTCCCGCCCAGCCTTCCTGCTGCCCGCCCAGTGTTCCCCCGAGTCGTTAGCTGATCCCATCACTGATCTGAGGGTTGTTGTTGTTTTGGAGAGAGAGAGAGAGAGAGAGAGATTTAAGGGGGGGAAATGCAGTGGTCTCCAACTTGGCAACAGCTAGGGCCCAACTCAAACAGTAACCTGCAACATCAGGCCCCCTTCAAGAGCTGGCAGACAAGAGGGGTGGACAGGTCAGCAACCGTGTTGTCACAACTCCTCTTCGCCCTTCCTGGCCTCTTTTCCTGTGTCATTGTGGCTACTCCGTGTGTGCTGTTACTGCCACAGTTTTCCTGTTTTTTCTTCCAGGTCGATTACTTTTTCTTAGAGTACAGGTCTGCCCTCCTTATCCAGGGGTCCGGGAAAGCAAAACCTTGTGTTTGGAGATTCCTGCTCATGCAACTCAGAGCCACTTCAAAGGCAGCTTGAGGAGTTTTTGCTAAAGCTGGTGAAACTTACGTCAGGGCAAGGGAATGACATTGCCGTCTGCAGGAAGTCTTGGAGGTCCACGTGGAGAGTTTTCAGTTCAGAAAGACAATATTAAAAAAGGTTAAAAAAAAGAGGCATCACAGAGCACTACTGGGCTGGCCTCGTCAGACTGAGCCTACCATGTCTGCTGTGTATCCTGACAGCTCCAATGGCAGGATAGCAGCACACTGGAAGAAGCAAATGTATGCTGGCAGGTAAAAGTGTGCCTGAGTTGAGAATGCACCATGGATGGAGCTCTTTGCAGGCTGTCCTACATCTTAGCCAAAAAAGGTTCCCAGATGGAGGCTGACCCTAAATGAACCTTTCCAGCACAAGCTCTGCCATTTGCTCTGAAAGTGTTTGCCTTAACTGGCACTGCAAGCCTTAAAAGTCAAAACTAAAAAAAAAAATGACGATTTGTTCTTATAGTTACTGTAATAGTTGAAGACAAAAACTGTTTCTTCTAAGCCAGTGGTTCTCAAACTTCTTAGAAAGGTACCCACTTTTTAGAATGGCACTCGCGTCAGGACCCACCGGAAGGGATGTCATTAACCTGGAAGGGATGTCACAGCCGGAAGTGACATCACCAAGCAGGAAGTGCCGCCATTGTGACGTCATCAAATGACAGTCCTGGAATGCAAACTGGCATTCTTGGACTGTAGCAGCGGCACAACCAGGTAACATCCCTGACGGAAAGCAAGAATGCATGCATGCATGCATGCAAATCAGGACCGTGCCACAGTCAACAGAACTGAAGCTGCAAAGCTGCACCCAAGAGCACAGCCTCCTTGCTTGACTGCCAGCCATTGTTCTGCGAAGTTTTTGTTCCTGTGTACGCAGTCCCGTTCCCAACATCTGGTGGAGCCCATTTCAGCCGCAGCGAGCCAATTAACATTTCCACTCAAATGACAGGGGGACCTTTGCTTGAAAAGGTGCTGACCCATCTCTGAGACTACGGCTTGTCATTGCTTCGCTCATTTCAATTCATTAGCTGTGTGCGTGCTGCAGAATTTAAATGGCCTCCACAATGAGAGGATGCACATACATTCCATGGCCAAAAAAGAGAAGCTTCCCAATCAAAAAGGAACACAAGTCTTTAGTGGGCAATTAAAAAAATGGAGGCATATGAGGGTAACAGCCCTCTGGCTGGAAGTATATGAGCATCGGTAGTGTATATAACCGTTAAACAGTGTACAACTTTGAAAAAAAAACACAGCAATGAGCAAAAACTTCATAGGAATAGCACATTACAAAGAGAGGGAGCTCAGGGATTGCTGCTTCCATGCAATCCTAACCTGAAATGAATAAATGAGCAGGGGAAGAACTGTACAGCAGCAACGGTTCTTAGATGATAGGCATAGAGGCCATCTGGCAACATTACGGCCTGGTTTATGCGCCCATTTTCATCCCCTGATAACAACAGCTTTGTCAGGTGCTTCTGGAGCTAGATCTGAGAATGTGCAGCTGCCCTGTTTGATGGGTCACCAGAGCTACGGGGTTAGAGCAGGGCTCTCAGAACTCATTTCACATTGTTTTTCTTGTCCATTCAGTCGTGTCGGACTCTTGGCGACGTCATAGGCTAGAGCCGGGTTTCCCAAACTATGGGTTGGGACCCACCAGTGAGTCATGAGCTGATTTCTGGTGGGCTGTGAAACGCTTTTGCGACATTAAACAAACAGCAGCAGCAACTTTGAAAGCGCTCTTGCCCCATTCGCAGAAGAAAATCGTCAGCTGGAATGCTAATCTGTGGTATGAGGTCATCTTCATACCCCCAAATTTAAATGTCATGTTTCCTGATTTTATCTTGGAATCGGCATGTCATAGATCATGTCTGAAGCATCGGTTTGGAAAGTTGAATTGGACTGGGTCCTTACGAACATAAGAAGAGCCCTGCTGGATCAGGCCAAAGGCCCATCTAGTC
>JAJKFI010000023.1:10477131-10494437 GCA_029204185.1 Lerista edwardsae | reverse complement strand
TGATCCAGCAGGGCTCTTCTTATGTTCTTAGGATAGCAAATTCTGTTCTATTTACTCCAGAGGGTTACCTCAGAAATTTACCTCCAAATGCCAGAGGCAAGGGAATGGCAACAGGATGCAGGCATCCTGTTGTCTTGTGTGCTTCCTGAGGCATCTGGTTGGCCACTGTGAGATATAGGAAGCTGGGCTAGATGGGCTTTGGCCTGATCTAGCGGGGAGCTCTTCTTATGTTCTAGTTATTAGTGTTAGAAAAACCTTGTTATCTTTCTGCTAAAAAATGACGACCTTCGCGAAACCGCCCTGGTTTCCAACATTCTCAGTTTTCACATTATCTGATGGCAAAAGCCTTTGCTGTTTGACCGCAGGCCCTCCTGGGACTGAGCGCAGAACACACTTCTTCCAGGCAGCATAGAACTCAAAACAGATGGACAAACGGTGGTTTTCACCAGCAGTGTTCCGTGGGGCTCCCCCTAGCCAATCTCATTGTCTCAGAGGAACGTGAGCTATACACCTGACACATCTGTGCTCACAGACCCCCTGCTCCCAAAACGACTTTTCAGAGCGCTTATTGGAAACAACAACATTAAGATAATGACAAAGCTGACAGTGAAAAATGCACAGGGGAGACAGAATAAATGAAATCAATTAGTATCATAAATAGAGGCCGGGTTCTCGTTATCCTGGCGTCAATTATTAAGACCAAAAACCACGAAGCTTTGCAAAAGGTATCAAATATGTTGTGGGCACGGTCTCTCCAAATAAGGGAGAGAGAGAGAAAAAAAACCCAAAGAATCTGGTGCCATTTTAAACTCCTGTTATAATTTTAATCTTTTTTCATACAGTGGAAATAAAACCTTTCATCCATACGTTTCCAGGCTTTCTTTCACCAAGACAGAATGTTTTGCAAAGGAGGCAATTGTGTTTATGAAAACGCATCTGCCCGTCTTTATGACATCCAGGGATAACTGTTCGGGAATGCTGTTCCGATCCATTTGGAAAGGAAGGTGGTGCGCATCTAACCACAGCTTGGATTTTAATGTGCTGCCTTTGCTTTCTTTGAGGTCAGCTGTCATTCCTTCCCAATGGTCCCCGAGCAGATCACACAACAGATGGAAAAGACTGGTTTGACATGACTCTTTGGCTTAATTATAGCATTATCAGGACAGCATATGGACTTGGTATGTGCAGTAGAATTTCTCCATGTGCAGATAAATCCAGCACTGGGCTCCACATTTACTCTTGTTATAGCAAGTAGAGGCCCAATCTGATCTAACTTCCCAGTGCTGATGCAGATGTAAGGGAACAAACATTTCCAGAAGTAAGGGAACAAACATTTCCTGATCTTGAGGAGGCCTCCATGACTATCATTCCACTGCAGACCTCAATCACATGACTACACGGGTGCTTGAAAGTTAAATAGGACTGGGCCCCTCAGTCTCCCCTCGTCTTATGCACAGTTAATTCGCATGAACTCAACTCCATGCTCTCTGCAAAGCCAGCAAACAAAACCCAGCAGTTTATCAAGCCATGTTGAAGGAGACACCAAGATCAGTACCAAAAATCAAAGAATTGTGATGTTTAGCTGGATTAAGAGCACAATCAGTGATCTCATGCAGGGGGAACAAGGGGGAACTCAGTTCCACTAGTTAAAATTAGGGCTGGCTCCGCCCACTTCACTCTCCCTCCTCCCCCCTCCCCATTCCTCTGCAAAGAGCTTTTCTTCTTGGGTGGCCGGCACTCAGAGGGTTAAAGGCAGTGATGTCATTCAGGGGGAATGGACCAGAATGGGCGTTCCGGATCCTAACGGGCTCCGTGGCTGGTTCCGGGTTCCCGACAAGTGCCAATCAAAAGTGAGTTCCTGTTCCTAAATCATTTGAATGACACCACTGAGTGCAATCCTGACTTGCGCTGGAACAGCAAGGCCAGCAGGCCTGCGCTGAATCCTGCACTAATTAGGAGCGCTCAGGAGCCTCCCTGGGGCAAGGGCACATTTGCGCTCTTGCCCCAGGGTAGACTCCAGTTTCCCCTATGTGCTCCTCGGATCTGCAGCTAATCTTTAGCCCCAACCTCCCTCGCTAGGCTAGCACAGCTCCCAGCCTGCTTTTCCAAGTGCTCCTTTTCTCATGGGAAGTGCTTTCCTAAGGCCTTTTCCAAGGGTGGGTGCCTGGAGGGCCTGTGGTGCTAAAACATTGATGCGCTTTGGTGATGCCCTGACTGCACCACCGTGTCAACCTTCCCTGCAAAATGCACGCCACACTCTTTCAAATTAAGAGCAAGAAGGGGCGTCAGATTCCAAAGATGCATTTGCAACTGTTTTGCACTGAATCTTTTTCCTCCCCGCACAGGACGATCAGCGTCCTTCCAGTTTCATTGTTCTCCGCAGTAATTGTGTCAGGTCCCAGGAGCGTCCGAACGAGTGCACAGAGGCAAGCTGGCTTCACAATCCAACAATGCTCTGTTTTGAAAGATGGTCTGGGTGGGGGGGGGAAGAAGCCAAATAAACAAACCCTACAAAGCTTGTTCTCTCCAGTTTTTTGAAGGAACCCTTTGCGCTTTCAAGTTGAGAAGAATACAGAGAAGTCACTGCCCGTTTGATCAGCCGCGATAAGAAACCCGCGGATTATAAACTCCTTTCAAAGCATGTTTTAGTACCATCAGAATACTGTGACCTTAAAATTCATTAAAAAAAAAAAAAAGTTCCCAAAGGGTGACATGACTTTAGTCAAAATCAGATAGGCACAAGTCAAGTCTGCATCTATAGGATGTGCGTTGGTGGTAAAGGTAAAGGTAAAGGTTTCCCCAGGACCGAATGGTCTAGTCATGACTGACTGTAGGGGGCGGTGCTCATCTCCGTTTCAAAGCCTGTAGAGCCAGCATTTTTGTCCAGGACATGCTTCCGTGGTCATGTGGCCGGCATGACTCCACGGAACGCTGTTACCTTCCCACCGAAGTGGTCCCTATTTATCTACTTGCATTTTAGGTGCTTTCGAACTGCTAGGTTGGCAGGAGCTGGGACAAGCAACAGGAGCTCACTCCGTCACGCAGTCTCAAACTCCCAACCTTGCGGTCGAAAGCCCAGCAACAGCGGATTAACTCGCTGCGCCACCACGTCCCTCGACGTGGCGTTGGTGGTAAGGAACACACAACTCAAAAGCCTGAAAGGAGTGTTGACTTAAACTTGAGCAACTGAAAAAGAACCCAATCCTGACAGCTCTGTCACCAGTGTTTACACTGTACAGCATGTCTGCAACACCATGGAGAAAGGGCCGGCATCAGTCAGCACTGCGTCTCAGCACTGCGTGGAAGGCCGGCTGATGCTCACCCAACCAGAAAAAAGCTTTCCTAGGGAAGCTCATTTCCAGACAAGCAAAACAGACTATTGTTGTTCAGTCGCTAAGTCGTGTCCGACTCTTCGCAATCCCATGGACCACAGCATGCCAGGCCTGCCTGTCCTCCAATAGCCTCCGGAGTTCACCCAATTTCATGTTCATTGCTTTGGTGACGCTGTCTAACCATCTCATCCTCTGCCGCCCCCTTCTCCTTTTGCCTTCCATCTTTCCCAGCATGAGGGTCTTTTCTCAAGAGTCCTCTCTTCTCATGAGGTGGCCAAAGTATTGGAGCTTCAGCTTCAGGATTTGTCCTTCCAGGGAGCAATCAGGCTGGACTTCCTGGAGGATTGACCGATTGGATCTCCTTGCAGTCCAGGGGACTCTCAAGAGTCTTCTCCAACACCATAATTCAAAAGCATCTATTCTTCGGTGCTCTGCCTTTCGTATGGTCCAGCTCTCACAGCCATACATTGCTACTGAGAAAACCATAGCTTTGACTAGGCGAACCTTTGTTGGCAGGGTGATGTCTCGGCTTTTGATTAAGTTGTCTAGGTTCGCCATAGCTTTCCTCCCAAGAAGTAAATGTCTTTTAATTTCATGGCTGCAGTCACCATCTGCGGTGATCTTGGAGCCCAGGAAAATAAAGTCTGTCACTGCTTCCATTTCTCCCCTTCTATTTGCCAGGAAGTGATGGGAGTGGTTGCCATGATCTTAGTTTTTTTAATGTTGAACTTCAAGCCAATTTTGGCACTTTCCTCTTTCACCCTCATCAGAAGGTTCTTGAGGTCTTCCTCACTTTCTGCCATTAGAGTGGTATCGTCTGCATATCTGAGGTTGTTGATATTTCTCCCAGCAAAAAACAGACTATTAGGTCACCAAAAAACAACGCAACACAACACCCCACTATGACTCAAGAGGTGTGCCATGTTTCTTCTTGAGTGGAGAAGCATGGCCTATAATGATTTCAAAGTTGGTTCAAGAATTCTTTTGTTGCGCCCATTATAGTTATTATTCAGGTTCTCCCCCTAAAAAAACTGACCAATCACAATGCACGCAACATTTCAACCTCAGCTCAAAATCAGCCATTCACACTTGTATTCTCACAAATCAAGCGAAGTACTGTAGTTAATAAAGAACTGGGATACACTGATTTGCTCAGGGGCACTGACTGTTCCATGACTCCAAATTCCAAGCACAAAATTCACTCTACTGCATCCTATTGGGGCTTGTTTACTGTTCATTCCCGCATTCACTGGCTATGCAGCTATACCAGATAACTCACAGCTGAATGTGTGAACTGACTGCATTAAAAAAGAATGCACTTAGTGGTGTGAGGCACGGAAGTTCTTGTTGGGTTACTATAGTTGTGCAGGGCCTTTCAGACACCAGACAGCAGGCAGTCTCTGTGCATAAGAACATAAGAACATAAGAAGAGCCCTGCTGGATCAGGCCAAAGGCCCATCTAGTCCAGCTTCCTGTATCTCACAGCGGCCCACCAGGTGCCCCAGGGAGGCATGAGACAACAAGGTGCTTGGATCCTGTGGCCAGTCCCTTGCACCTGGTACTCTGAAGTAGCCTACTACTAATGTAAGGAGGTTGCACAATCCATCATGGCCTATAGCCCATGATGGACTTTTAATAATATTAAATGATATTTTAAATGACCTTAAATGATATTTTTTTGGTGCTTTTTTCATATGCAAAACATAACATGGTGATGTAATCCCCATCTATTTCCAAGCGCCACATTGCAAGTGCGGCTCCACACGCTTCTTGCCATGGCTCTATGATAAGTGGGGAGCCTCATGAGAATGCCCCACATTGCCCCCCCCATTCCCAGGGCTGGCCCTGCTTTGATGCAGCTGGGAAGCTGGTGGGGGGGCCTTGAAAATGTAGGGCCCAAAGCATATCCCACTTTCGCTATGATGTTAATCCAGTCATGGCTCCAGCAATTTAGCTAAAGGATGCCATGAAGACAATGGTTTGGTGAAATTTCAGATTTGTCAAAGAAAAGAGGAAATTAAGGTGGATTTGACCTTATTTACCTCTCTCTCTCTCTCTCTCTCTCTCTCTCTCTCTCTCTCTCTCTCTGTGTGTGTGTGTGTGTGTGTGTGTGTGTGTGTGTGTGTGTGTCTTAAACCATCAGGCAGTTGCAGAAGTGGATGTCTTGGCACAGCAACGTTTTGATATGAAAAATGTGCTAAGCACATGCCTGCATACTAACGAAATGTGACAGACGTAAGCCTTCGCTGAACTGTGAGCTCTGAAAGTATTGTAAATACTGCTTCAAGAAGCTACAACTATACACAATTACTCTCCAGAGACAAATGCAATCTTGGAAGCAAACTGTCTGAAATTTCTTTTTCAATTACCCTCCCCCAAAACAGAAAAGGTCGAACATAGTTTCTCCTACAAGTGCATTTCTCAACAAGGGTTTACTCTTGCCTTGACTGGGGGCTAGTCCAGCCTTGAGTTAATGGCGGGGAGAAAAATATTGTTTCCTGACTCTTGCTTCCCAGTTGCACTGACCAGGCTACAGGACTTGGAGCACAATCCTAACCAGGAGTTAGGCCAGCACAGTTAGGCTAGCAAAGTTTGGCTGGCACAAGGAACACCATAAAGTATGTTTGGAGCACTCTCGGAGTCAGAGGCCAACACACAGACATGCACCATCCTCCCTGATGTGAGAGTGGTCCAAACGTGCTTTATGGTGACCCTTGTGCTAGCCAAACTTTGCTGGCCTAACTTGTGCCAGCCTAACTCCAGGTTAGGATTGCACTCTTGGTTTCCTGGCTGCATCAGTGCAGCTACCTGGAACCACAAAATCTGTTGCTTGGCTGCTGTTTACCAATGCTGGCCAATTCCAAGCCAGGTTTATTTGACACCCCAAAGTTCATACAGGGAGCAGTCATTTAAAACTGACAGGAGAAATGTCATCAAGTTCTATAGTGAGAATCAAACCAATCATTGCATAATTCACTTTAAAACTAATCGTTCATTACAAGACATTATTGATGTTCATCAGCTCATCATTACATTCAATTAAAATACCTAAGAGTTAAATCTCTTCCTCAGTGCAGAATTACAAGCATTCACTTTGAAGGTAATTAAGCCACTGTTGCTTACAATAGCTACTGGCTACTTAACTTATGGATTTTTAATCTCAAAGGAGGGAGGTGTGCGTTTTTGCATCTCCCATTGAATTTTTTGAGTGGCACAAAGAAGGGTCATTCACCTTTCATTTCTTCACTGGAGACTCAGGAGCATTTCCTTGAATGGTTTTTGAAAATCAGGTTACATTCACTCAATCCTTCATGCCTTCCAGCCAGCTCCTGCCAAATACAATTTCTTTTTTAAAAACCTGCTGAACCTGTCTAATGTGGATTGCAAGAGATGCTTGTCTCAAAAGGTGCTTTATAAATAGCCAGCACGTTTCCATTGTATTTTGTAATATTTGGGAGCCGCAGAAAATGCAGTAAGAGTAATGATATTCAGGTTTCAATCTAGCATTCAATGTTCTGTTCATTTAGGTAGTGCTCTCGAAGGACAGATATACACTACAGAATTAAAACTGTTTTCGTAGCAGTCCGTTGTCCCAGACAACCCTGGGAATTGTATTTCTGGAGATAAGATTCTCCAACTAAGAATTTGCACCAAGCTATACACAACCAGAACAGTTAAACAAGTATTAAAATTTGGAGAATAGATAAGCTCTTAGACAGCTCTTGCATGCCGTCCCTTTAACCTCCAACACCACAAATAGTCCAGTCTAAAAAGTGTAAGCCAAAATATCTTTGAGTACGCAATCCTAACCTAGAGTTAGGCCAGCAAAGTTTGGCCAGCACAAGGGCCACCATAAAGCATGTTTGGACCACTCTTGGAGTCGGGGAGGATGGCGCCCATCTGTGTGCTGGCCTCTCTGACGAAAGAGCGGTCCAAACATACTTATATCCAGTGGTGTTATGCTGCCGGAATGCTGGGCGGGACATCCGGGTGATCGACAGCCTGCCCGTCGCGTTCCGGAGCGTTACACCGTTTGTGTAACCAATTACGCCGCTTGCGTACGTTACGCAAACGGCAGAACGCTGCGGAACGCTGCAGAACGCGACGGGCGGGCTGTCGATCACCTGGGACGCCCAGCGTTCCGGCAGCATAACACCGCTGCTTATGTCCCACATAATGTCCCTTGTACCGGCCAAACTTTACTGGCCTAACTGTGACAGCCTACCTCCAGGTTAGGTTAGGATTGTGCTCTGAAATGTAGAAAAAAAAATGCTGCTTTCTCCCCACCAAATAAAACAAAAAAGCATCAACAAGTAATCTAATCTAATCTTCTATCAGCCCGTTAGGACTGCAAATTAATAGGTTTTGCCTGTCAACCAGGCATCATTAAAAAAAAACACAGCAGCACACTTGCTACAAGCTGTGGACTCTTAAAACAAGCTCTCTTTTTTCACAAGCTGCTCTTCTCATTAAACATGAGTAGGAAACTGTGGAGTGCTTTTGTCTTTTACTCAGGTTAAAAGGGCAGACTGTTATCTTCAGAGGGCTGGTAGGGATGGTGTGGCTCTTTAAGCTCTTTGAAGAGGCAACAGGTTGCAGTGAGGAACAAGGTGAGGCAAATGCTTTCATCTCTCATGGGAACAGCCAAGCTTGCAGGAGGAGCTGGTGGGCTTCCCCAATGGACTTAGTTAGGTCTTTCCATGGCTAGCTAGTAACAGAGATGGGACAGTCATTGGACAAGACCATGGAATAATTGCACAACCAAATCAATACAACTGTCGGTTCCGTTTCCCCCAGAAGCTTGGTACTTGCTGCTGTTCGCAAAGGGAGAAACAGGCCTCAATAAGGATGCTCAGGCACTTACTGGGGGTGGGGTGGGGAGATACAAATGCCTTCTTTAATGGTTCTGTACTTCTCCCCATGTAGGGACATGGTGGTGCAGTGGGTTAAACTGCTGCTGCTGGGCTTTCTAACCAGAAGGTTAGGAGTTCAAGACCATGCAATGGAGTAAGCTCCTGTTGCTTGTCCCAGCTCCTGCTAACCTGGCAGTTCAAAAGCACCTAAAAATGCAAGTAGATAAATAGGTACCACTTTGGTAGGAAGGTAACGGCGTTCCGTGTGCTACGGCGTATAGTCATGCGGCCACATGACCACGGAAGCTTGTCCTCGGACAAACGCCAAACTAAGAGAAACACGAAAACTCAAGAATGTAGTTCCTTCCATAAAATCACATTTTTCACATTCCTGAATCACGCTCATATGGAGTCTTGGTATGGATGACTTCCATGTGCATGTGCACTTCTATTCATAGAGGGCTTTTTCTTTCATGTGCAACAGCATCTTCGATTCCAGCCCAGTTTTTTTTTATCTCCGATGTGCACTGGTACAGTGAATTTCCTTTGGCATAGAATTAATCCAGGACATTCTGGTTGATGTGGTCAACTTACTATGTCATTCATTTTTGTATAACATGATTTTCCGCCTGTCAGTCTCCTACTTCAAGTCTTTTTTTTTCTTCTAAAAAGTACCCAGCAAACTATAATTGAAAAACAGACAACTTCCTAAATCAAATGGGACTCTGACCCAAATCAGAAGGGGAAAGAGCTATAATTCACTCTGGCACCCTAATTAATTATCACACAAATTGCTTATTGATTTTCTTGTATTCTCTCTGACACCATATGAAGCACACTCATTTCATACAAAGTGCTGATTGAATGAGGAAAGACTGGCAGGCCAAAATGTATCCATGCACTCAGAAATGAAAGAAAGGGAATGCATCCAGACATGTGATCAGACAAATAGACCATGGGATGGAAAGAATGGATAGAGGGATGTTCTTTTCCCTCTTTCACAACACCAGAATCAGGGGACATCCACTAAAATTGAGGGTTGGGAGAGTTAGAATAGATAAAAGGAGATACTTTTTCCCGCAGCGGGTAATTAATATGTGGAACTCCTTGCCACATGAGGTGGTGATGGCATCTGGCCTAGGTGCCTTTAAAAGGGGATTTCTGGAGGAAAAGTCCATCATGGGCTATAGGCCATGATGGGTTGTGCAACCTCCTTACGTTAGAAGCAGGCTACTGCAGAAGCACCTCCAATGTAAGGTAATACAACCAGCCAGGTAATACAAGCCAGGTAATGCAACCAGCAGACTCAAGTGGACTGTAGTACCATTTCAATTTCCAGATCTAAAGGGTTGCTTTGTTTCCCCCATTCAACCAAATTTCATACAGAAAAATATCATGCCTGATAGGTTAGATTGAGCTGAGCCCTTCACTCCAATAGAGGAGATTTCCCACTAGAAGAGGAATTTTTCAAATACACGTGAACATCATCTCGAGATCCCCCTCCTGCATCCTGAGTTGGTCCAGCCCAGAGAAAGTGCTAAAATTTCATGCCACCATTTGTATCAACCACAGCTGCCATCTTCTCTGGTTTCCAACGAAGGCTACTCAGCCCTCCTCAGTCCACAGCAAGAGCGATAGATTGACGAAGAAGAAATTCTGCGCGAGAGATTATGAATCCTTAATGAGTTTGGCAAGCATGAAACTACAGTGAAGGATTACCTCATTTTCCTATTTTCTACTCCAGGCCTGAGCCAAAAACGCACAAGCATCCAATTTGAGCTTAACCCAATAGTTTGCTTGTGAAATTCTCAGGAGAATAAAGCTAATTCACTGCAGGAGTGGGGAGTGAGAACAAATGGGTGGATTAAAGGCTCTATCTTAGGAGCACACAACCACCATCGTGCTGGAAAACAATGGGACTATAATCTCCTTCTCTGGATACAAGAAACCTGCTTCCCAGCATTCCACCCGTTTCCAACAGGATGAAAAAGGAGAACTTGGTGCTGGGCTGTGCGTACGGGGGGCGGGATCTGGGGCACAGACCAAACCTGCTTCTCTCTTCCGACTTTGAGATGATTAGGGGCGAAAGACCCCCTTCATTAGCGCATGTCTTTAATTTCTCAAACCTGAGCATACTGCTTGTACAACTGGTCCTTGATATTGGAACTGGTCCTCTACCGTGAATCCTATTTACGAAGATTTAGCCAAGAGGGTTAATGCCTCCGTTTGCCCGAAGATAACACCTGAAGATCTGAAGGTCGTGAGCTCGGGACTGCCGGAAGTCTCTGCGAGCAGCAGACCTTGGAAACTGCGGCTGATTACAAGCTGAGTTCCAGCTGCCTTGTGGGAGGAGGAGTGTGCTGAAGTCAGCTGCGTCTCTGGTGAGAGCAGGGAAGCCTCATCAGCCAGGAGACGACAGACGGGTGGATAAAGAAAGAAGGGTAAATCCAGAAAGAAAGATCTGTATGAGTGTTGTTCTTGGAAGATAGAACATTCTGTAAATTGTAAAAACCTTCTGGTTTGTGAGAAAGTCTGCCTATGTAAACTGCCTTGAGTTCAATCATTAGAGAAATCTAGTGATCTTAAGAAAGGCGGTATATAAATAAATGTATTATTATTATTATTATTATTATTATTATTATTATTATTATTCTGCAGCCTTAAGCCCTGGATCTTTGTCTTACTCATGGTGATGCGGTAAGCTAAGGAGGGGGGGGCAGAAACTTCTGGACTGTTCCTCTTCAGAGTGCAGGTGGAGAGTCTTGTTTTAGAATACTTCCTCATGCAAAAATAATCTCTCGCTGCATGCAGTTAATGAGCACGTGAAAGGTTTAACTTCTTGATTTGCTAGCTTGCTACATGCAAGGCATTCTGTGCACTGGAAAGATTTGACTCCCCTCTCTCCCGGGCACTCTGAAGTGGACCAATCCAGAAGTCTACCACCTTGGCCAACACCTACCTACCTGTCTGCCATCTGTAGTCCGGGACTTGAAAACAAAAGCAGTGATTAGTTTACAAATGCCTGGGTAGAGCATGTGAAGCTCCAAATAGCAATGACGACTAAAAGGAAGGTTTTTTTCGGAAGGAAAAAGAACCCCATAAGTAATCTGCTTAACATGAAAGACAATTTTAGATCTTCTTTCATTACACTTTATAGCCGGTGAAGCGCTTTTGCTTTCATGCCACTCAGTGAATGGTATGTAATTCCTGCATGGATGATAGATTTCCCTTTGGAAAAAGAAGAGTCAGTCTTAACTTTTTAATACAAATCATTCCCCTGGAACACTTAGCCACGGTTCAAGCCGCTTCATGCAAAGACTTATGCCGCTCACTTTAAAAAACTTTTAAGTGACATTAATCAGGCCCAACTATTTTTTCACTGCTATTATTATTCATGTATAACAATACTAATCTGGCATGACTAGACTCTTCAACCACTGTATTAAAAGGTTTTTCGTCCCCTAAAGCAGAATTTAGTGGTAACAATTAAGACTTCTTCCCCCTCTAATCTGCTTACGTGTACATACTGCATTTACTGAAGATTAACAAAAACAGTTTTCATTATTAAATAGCCATTAACTATTCAATTGTCACTGTTCCATTTTGATCCCCTAATCGGCAAGATTCTCACGTACAAACACAGAGCTCGTGACATGCCCTGTATCAGTGGTTCCCAAACTGTGGGTCGGGACGCACCAGTGGGTCGCGAGCTAATTTCAGGTGGGTCTCAAAGCACCTTATTGAAAATATGGGAAGATGGGATGCTGGGAAGGGGGAGGGCTGTGTGGTGGTTTTGCTTGTGTCAGGGCTGGTACATCTAGTCTAGCCTTATGTATCTCACAGTGGCCTATCAGATGCTCCATTTCTGCATTGCTAGTGCCAACTAGATTTGCGCATAAGAAAGAGGAGAGGGATTCAGGTTTAGAAGCTAGATGCTCTCAGATCCCATACCATGGTATGAAGATCTCATCTCAGGAGCACATCCCTGCCAACTATGAATGACCCTGTCCTAAATCTGAAAGAATAATCATTCCTCTTCTTGTATCCCCTTGGCTCCTTATTCCAACATCTACTACCACTAATGAAGCACAGCACTTCAACAAGTGATACCTTTTTTTCCCCTTCATTGCATTGTTTTAGCATTTGCTTTAGCTAATACGGTCTGACACTTTCTAATATGATCAGTCATTCACGCCTTAATGATGACAAGTAACACTAATGCAATGGGATTCTAATAGGACACGACGGGGAAAGTTGTTGATGTGATAAAACAGAAAAGTTGAGTTACATCCAGTTCACTTTCCAAAGAGTACAGAAGGCTGGAAAACAACAAAGACAAGAAAATCCAGAGGTGGAATGTCTTTGATGTGTATCCTACATACAGTCAACGTGTCTTTGGGTTGTACAAGCGACACCATAAAGTATGTTTGGACCACTCTCGGAGTCAGAGAGGACAGCACACACACGTGCGCCATCCTCCCAGAGTGGTCCAAACGTGCTTTACAGTGGCCCTTGCACCAGCCAAACTTTGCTAGCCTAACTTCAGGTTAGGATTGCACCCTGACAATACTACTCTTAAATCTACTAGCCATTTGGGACATTTCTTCTACTAAAACGGAAATTTTTTTTTTTGGAGAAGAAAAGAAATATATTAAGATATCCATCAATTAGCTCCATTCCCCTTCTTCCTTCTGAAAAAGCTATATACTGCTGGTTTATAGTACTTCCCCCCCTTTCATCCCATGCTAATTTCTGTCAACAGCTTTTATTGCCGTTCTCATGAAACCTCATAAACAAGGAGAAATGGTGTACACAATTGCTGACAGCCTATTAACTATAATGGCAAAAATAGCTGATCCACTCTAATTAATACATGATGAGGACTCCAGATAGAAATAGTTCCCCCGAGTGTCTCTTTACTTTCTTAATACCTTTCATTCTGAAATGTTTTATGGAGGGATTTGGCCAATGCATGTTGAACAATTTCGGGTAATCAAAATCAATCATATTACTCATAGACCAAAAAGAAGCTACAAAACAGTAGGGGAGGTGTGTCATTGTTACTGCCACTTAAAATATTACCAAAATGCTTTCCATGAAGGTGGGTAAATTATTTGCTGAAGGAGGGATTCTATATTGCAAGGAGCCCTCGGGGGGGGCAGTGTCCCATGGTAGTGATGTCATGCAGGGGGTACGCGGGGGTACACGAGTACCAGTTTCTAGGATTACAGCTGGCCCCGCCCATTCGCCCACCTACTCGTCGACCCCACCCTCTGCAACGTTTGAATTTCCTGCATGTTTGAGTTGCCTGCATGTTCTCAGAGCCAGGCAGGCAGCGAGCGGAGCCTTGCCTTTCCTTGCCACTGAAAAATGAGTTGCTCTGGGGTTTTAACATGATGCCAGGCCTCCTTAACATGTTCTGGGGGTGCTGTGGAATACTGTTGCAACTGTTGGGTCAGTTTAAAATCATCTGAGGCTTCAAAAAGGGCTTTTTTCATGTCACTTCCTGCCATGACATCACTTCTGGCTTATGACGTCACTTCCGGTGGGCGGGTCCCGACACGTGCCAATCAAAAGTGAGTACCTGTTCTTAAATCATTTAGATGACACCACTGTCCCATGGGATCCTTGTTGTTGTTCAGTCGCCAAGTCGTGTCCGACTCTTTGCAACCCCATGGACCATATCACACCAGGCCTCCCTGTCCTCCACTAGCTTCTGGAGTTCGCCCAATTTCATGTTCATTGCTTCGGTGACACTATCTAACCATCTCATCCTTTGCCTCCCCCTTCTCTTTTGCCTTCAATCTTTCCCAGCGTGAGGGTCTTTTCTAAAGAGTCCTCTTCTCATGAGGTGGCCAAAGTATTTGAGCTTCAGCTTCAGTATTTGTCCTTCCAAGGAGCAATCAGGCTTGACTTCCGGTAGGATTGCCCAATTTGATCTCCTTTCAGTCCATGGGACTCTCAAGAGTCTTCTCCATGTTACCAAGGGCCAAATCAGCTAATGTTTGGGTAGGTTTGCCTTCATGTACTCAAAGGTGACATCAGCAGCCAACCAGGTATACCAGGGGAGATATAACCTGGAATGCTGCCCCAAACTGATAAAGAAAAGTTCCTTGAGTGCCCAGAAGTTTTAGCTTTAGTTTGCACCTTGTCCGGGCCTGGTGGCTTAATAACTCCTCTGGATTTCAATCCACGTATTTTCCACTGGTGAATTATATACAGGGAAAGCATTTTGCAATACATGGTTTGGATCATGCACGATCTATGATATTGCACTGGGCATGTCTGTGCTGTATTAGACTTCTGGTCATTTTATTATTATTTATTTTATTTAAGAAATTTCTACCCCGCCTTTCCTCTGCCAAGGCAGATGTCCAAGGCGGCTTACAATATTAAAAAGGATAAAAATAAAGTATAACAGTTAACATTAAAAACAGTTAAAAACAGTATTAAACAATAAACAATCAAGATTAAAAAACACAAACAATTTAAAAACAATTAAAAATAAAATAAGACACAAGCCCCGTGGATCATAATAACCAGCCAGCCAACCTGTCAGCAATTAAAAGCTTTTTGGAATAAAAAGGTCTTCAGCCCCCGCCGAAATGTAAACAGAGAGGGAGCAGTTCTCAATTCGAGGGGAAGGGTGTTCCAGAGTTGGGGGGCCACCACCGAGAAGGCCCTCTTCCTGGCCGCCACTCCTCTTACTTCTCCTGGTGGCGGCACAGTCAGAAGGGCCCCCCCAGATGATCTAAGAGTACGGGTTGGATTATATAGAAGGAGGCGGTCCCTCAAATACCCCGGACCCGAGCCGTAAAGGGCTTTAAAAGTCAAAACTAGCACTTTGAATTGGGCCCGGAACAGAACCGGCAGCCAGTGTAGTCGCCGAAGCAGCGGCTCGACAGAGTCAAACCGACGTGCCCCAGCAACCACCCGAGCCGCCGCGTTCTGTACTAGTTGTAATTTCCGGACCGTCTTCAAAGGCAGCCCCACGTAGAGCGCATTGCAATAATCTAATCTTGATGTCACTAGGGCATGGGTCACTGTGGCCAGGTCCGCACAGCTCAGGTACGGCCGCAGCCGCAGTGGTCATGCTCTTTGTAAAGCACAAATACACACTCCTGGTGGAAGATTGTTGCTCATTCAACTGCAAACAGCCCGAGAGCTTTCTTCCAAGCTCTTTTTCAATGTTACCTCCCCAATTTAAATATTTCTCTTCCACTCCCCTGTTCGGCGTATAACCACTAGACTGTCTTACTTGCTTCACTGAACACAAGCAACAACCAAGAAAGATCAAAAGTCATCCCATTTTGGAGACAGTAGGAAAAAGACAACATCCCAGTTGAAAGTATCTTATATAATCCCCACCAGACATTGCGAGTAAATAAATCAGCATTTTTTTTTAAAAAGGAAAAATGTCACAGCAAAGCAACATCATGGAAGGCACAGCAAGGACAAAAACAAAAAACAACAACCCTTAACTGCTATGATACAGGGTTAAAGGCTTACATGGCCAATTCTCAGCTGATATAAACTAGAAGCAGCCAATTCAATTCCATGTACGTAGCAGCAATCAGGACAGCACTGTGTATGTTCCTGCATGAAGGAAGATTGTGTTAGAGCCCCCTTCAGCCCAAACTAACAAAATTGCCATTATTCTCTACTAAGGTTGCGTTACTGCAGCACTGCCAAAAGTACATTTGCACAACAGTCCCAGTGGACCTACAAAAAGACAGAAATGCCTTCATAAAAACATTTCCACATTCCTGAAACAAAACTGGTGAAAACGTGCACCTGTGATTGTTGATACAGCTTTTTAAAAGTACTGTCCAGGGTGCTGACGTATAGATGCTTATGTAAGTCATAAAGCTGACCTCATACAAGAATAAAAGGTAAAGGTTTCCCCATGACCGAATGGTCTAGTTGTGACCGACTGTAGGGGGCGGTGCTCATCTCTGTTTCAAAGCCTGTAGAGCTGGCGTTTTGACCTAGGACAAGCTTCCGTGGTCATGTGACCGGCATGACTCTACGCCATAGCGCACGGAATGCCGTTCCCTTCCCACCGAAGTGGTCCCTATTTATCTACTTGTATTTAGGTGCTTTTGAACTGCTAGGTTGGCAGGAGCTGAGACAAGCGACGGGAGCTCACTCCATGACGCAGTCTTGAACTCCCAACCTTCAGGTCGGAAAGCCTAGCAGCAAGAATATCTCCCCCCAAAAACTATTCTTTAACTTTTTCAGAGCCTCCTTGATTTGTGAGTGCCTTGTACAAAGCTTGAGAAAAAAAACACCCTAATATTTTACACTATTAGCAGCACAGCTGAGAAGTGTTTATTTCTCACTTCGCAAATTTTGACTCCTGCTAGTCAATTAGGTGCATTGGTGCACCAGTTTGTTCCACAGCTCAAAATGACGAGGGAAGAGGGGAGCATGACAGCAGGAAAATAGGCGTGGGACACAAGATAAGGGAAACGGTTTCCCCCTAATTAGGATAAAGCAGTTTACAGTATATAGATTCTCCCCAAGGATTCAAGAACATTCCAATATGATTCAGGAAGTAGGCAGGTTGACATCACACATCACTAAGGAGCTGAAGGGCTTTGACTGCATGGCCCAGGGACCTCACAAAGGCCCTGTTGCAACAAAAGCACAACATCCCTTCTTGAGAAGAGCACCCTCTATCTCGCCGATGGCAGCAGCCCCCTCACACACGCTCCTTGCCTAGGAGACGGTTCTAAGTGGTTCTCAGATGCTCCTGCTATAATGTGCTGCATCATATTAAAAACCAATGCCCTGGGCACAAGATGAGATCAGGGAAAAGGAAGGAGGCATTTTTTTTTTAATAAAAAAAGTAATCCCTATTATCTCTAATCGCCTACCGCTTTCTCTCCGAAAAGTTAAGAACATGCTAAAAATGGAAGCCAATTCCAATTTGACTCAAAGCTTTTAAGAAAACTTTTGCTCCAATAGACTTTTGAGTGCAGTGCAAAGCACACACATGCGCTTGTTAGGAGCTCATTATATCCCTCCTGACATTTATCTTCAATCAGTTTCCTAGGATTCAATTTAGCGATTATTTTTAAAATTGGGCGGGGGAAGAGAAGATCATGAAAGTGGAATG
>JAJKFI010000023.1:10454424-10477031 GCA_029204185.1 Lerista edwardsae | reverse complement strand
CTCTCTCTCTCTCTCTCTCTCTCTCTCTCTGAAGTGATTTAATAATTGTTGCTGGCGAACGCAGTCCACGAGGACAGGGGTCAGGCTTGATTTGAATGCTGTTAACATTTGCTCGGCTACCACGAGGAGGAAGAGGATTAAAAATCCAGAATTGCCCCCACTTGCAACGCTGTCTCAGGGAGCAGGCATTATTGCATTGCTCCCTCTTCCCTCCCACCCTGCAGTTCTGAACAATTCACACTGGGGCAGTAGGCCACAGCCAGCAGCTTGGTGAGGTGGTATTAAACCAGGAGTGTCAAACATAAGGCCTAGAGGCTGAATGTCCCCCCCCCATAAACTTTTTATCCAGTTTCCATGATAATTGGCCTCTCCCAGCACTGCCCTTTCAGCAGTACCACTTAAGAACATAAGAAAAGCCTTGCTGGATCAGGCCAAGGGCCAGTGGTGTCATTCAAATGATTTAGGAACAGGAACTCACTTTTGATTGGCACTTGTTGGGAACCCGGAACCAGCCACGGAGCACGTTAGGATCCGGAACGCCCATTCTGGTCCGTTCCCCCTGAATGACATCACTGCTTTCACCCCCCTAGGAATCTGGAGTCGCTCCCTTTAACCCTCTGAGTGCCAGCCAACCAAGAAGAAAAGCTCTTTGCAGAGGAATTGGGAGGGGGAGGGGGGAGAGTGAAGTGGGCGGAGTCAGCCCTAATTTTAACTAGTGGAACTGAGTTCCCCCACGTTCCCCCTGCATGACATTACTGCCAAGGGCCCATCTAGTCCAGCTTCCTGTATCCCACAGCGGCCCACTTCTGGGCCTTGGCAGGCACCATGCAAGCTATTCAGCCCACTGTATGAAAACGAGTTTGGATTAGACACCCCTATTGGCTCTGCAGATCACTGCCACCCTGCTGGGCTGAGAGCTGCAGTACACACTCTCTGCCTCCTGACAGTGGCGGCGCTGCAGACCTCAAGTTGGTTTCCTCCATCATCCCTTTCTCCCTGCTGTCCGTTGCGTGACCCTTCTTGAAAACAAAGCCTTCTGTCCTTCTCCAAGCTTGCTGCTTCTGAGTACCAGAGGCATATACACCAAGGTCTTGGTGACAAGAAAAAGGCCCTTCCATCTGCTGCCACAGCAAAGGGACTGCCGTGAGCTACCTCTACAAGGTGCTGAGTCATCAGGCAGCCCCTAAGAGAACGCCTTCTGCTTGTGACTGTAGCAACCCAACTGTTTATTCCACTAAGGGCCTTTTGGTGGAATCGACAAAGAGTCCCTACAGATATTTCTCCCAGTTATGCACAGCAATCAAACAGAAGGGTTTTGGGGTTTTGTTTTGTTGCAGAAAATACCATGATTCATTAATACCGAAAAGGCATACTTAACTCTGTTTTCACTTTAAAAATATACTGGGCACATTGCTCCAACTCAAAAGCCACATTAGGTCATACTAGAGATAATGGAAGAAGGTGCAGCTGTCACAAGATTCCTTAGGCTATAATTTAAAAGTTCATTGCAATTTTTTTTTTTTGCATGGACTTCATTTAGAGCACATTCCTAACCTGGAGTTGCTTCTCTACACTTCTGAACCTTGGGCAAAGATGTCAATAAAATAAAATGGTTTTTGTTTGTACACTGAGAAATGCACATTCCTTCCTGTGCCTCATCCTCTGATTCACCTTTCCTTTAAATAATTTAAAGGAAGATCTACTATGTGTTTTTACAGGCTGATGGGAATGGACAAAATGGCCTAATCTTCTTAAAGTGCTGTTTACTCACATATCCTGATGAAAACAAAGGAAGCTATCGATACTGAGCGCTCAGCAAAACAGGATTTCCCACCAAATAAAAGTGACTCCATATTTGTTTCATGCACAGCTACCAAAATCTAATTTTGTATTTATAGCTTCCTCTAAATGAAATGGACTGAAGGTTAAAATGCCTGTATAAAACAAGGGAAAAAATGGGATTTTTAAAAATCCGAGAAATGGATTCTTTAATTTCTTAATAATATATCTCTGGAGTAAGTATGAGTGTGGAAAGTATGCCCGCTGGTTCCTTTGCAATCCTTTTAACAACCCTGTAAGGTAAACCCCTGTTACTTTGCCCTAATTGCAGATAAGCTGAGATCAAGGCTGGCTTGTATAAAATTTTCCATACACCCTTATATTATCTCTATCATCAGATTGGCCACTATTAGAAACCAAATACTGGCACAGATGGATATGGGTCTGATCCCAGCATAGCAGTTCTAAGGTGAGGTACATCTCTAGAGCTGGACCATAAGAAAGGCAGAGCGCCGAAGAATAGATGCCTTTGAATTATGGTGCTGGAGAAGACTCTTGAGAGTCCCCTGGAGTGCAAGGAGATCCAACCGGTCAATCCTCCAAGAAGTCAAGCCTGATTGCTCCCTGGAAGGACAAATCCTGAAGCTCAAATACTTTGGCCACCTCATGAGAAGAGAGGACTCTTGAGAAAAGACCCTCATGTTGGGAACAATTGAAGGCCGAAGGAGAAGGGAGCGGCAGAGGATGAGATGGTTAGACAGTGTCACCGAAGCGACATGAAGTTGGGCGAACTCAGGAAGCTAGTGGAGGACAGGGAGGCCTGGCATGCTGTGGTCCATGAGGTCGCGAAGAGTCGGACATGACCTAGCAACTGAACAACAACATATCTAAACCATGAACAACTGCCCGAGCCACAGTGCAGCTTTCAAAGAAAATGCCACAATTTGCTTTGGAGATTGACCTCACTTGTGGAGTTTAAAAGAACAGCTTAATCAGTGCGAGGCATGAGAAACTCTGCATGTCAGTACTTGCTTTCTTCTACCAGTCTGAAATAATTTAAATTGGTATTAGAGGCCACTGTAAGATCATGCCCCCAAGCAGTGGTTCCTTTCCAGCGCTCCTGATTAAATTAACAGAGGAGAATTTTACAAGGAGTATCAGCAAAAGCTTTCCTGACAATGAAATGGCTTAAGGCTGGAAATGTCATCAGCACCCCACACAAAAAGTCCAAGAGATTCTAAGATAGCTGAAGAGTACCGGAAAAGAACAAAACGGCAAAGTCTTGATTTGGCAGAAACGGAGACTAGATCAACCAGTGTACCCCCAGCTCTAAAAACACATATGAAATTTCCTGGTACAAATTTCTTTTAGAACACAAGAAAACAACATGCAGATCTAGGCTCCTGCTTCTATTATGCAGTTGTCATCATCGGAATGCATGCAAAGAAAAACACACAGATCCAGAAAGACATTTCCTGGGGTGAAAAAGGAAAACAAAATATTCACAGCATTCCCAGGGTGAGTCTGTGTAATCACAGTTAATAATCATTACAATAATAGATGATAACACTTCCAACTATTGCATCATGGCGTGGAACTCACCGGATGAGATTTTCCAAAATGGCATTGGATGACAAGTGAAATTGACGTCCCGTGGGAATATGTGCCTGTATCACTTATGAAGTTAAAAGTCTCACACTGAAAAATTGCCTTACAGTCTCTGGATATCACCCTTAAGGGTTTTTTGAGCATTTTTCTGCATATGTGTAAGCTAGAAGCCATGGATAAATTCCTGAACCACTTCAGAAAATGTCTAGGATTGCACCTTCTAAGGATGCAATCTTAACCTGGAGTTAGGCTGGCACAAGGGCCACCGTAAAGCACATTTGGACCACTCTTGGAGTCAGGGGGGATGGCGCACATCTGTGTGCTGGCCTCTCTGACTTTGACAATGGCCCAAACATGTTTTACGATGTCTCTTGTGCCAGCCAAATTTGGTTGGCCTAACTGTGCCGGCCTAACTCCAAGTTAGGATTGCACCCTAAGTCTGCACTGCAGATGTTTTTAAACAGTTTTATGATTACAGTATATACAATGATGCCTTGGATATCTGGGATGCGCTGGATCTCCATCTTCATAAGGAGATGACCCCTTATGAAGATAAAGCTTAACAAGATTCCTGTCTGAATTCCACAGATACAGAAGTCCACCTGTGATATTTGGAAAGGGCCAGCAGATAAACAACTGGCCACCAAGCTAATTAGATATTCCAAATTCCTATTCCAGATTACTATCCCCTATTTAATGCCTCATTGACTTTAGATGCCAAACCAATTTCCTTTTTCATTTTCATAGGGATAGTTACTGTAATGATGCACCATAAAAATTAGACAACATGCTGAAATGTGATTTAAAAAACATCTGTACATTGAATAGCTGCATATTTTGGACAGAAAGAGAGGCTGGCAACAAAACATGAGCTCCCCATTGTCCCACTTGGCAACTGGAAAAAAAAAACTCCAGTCAAGACACAACAATCAGGCGATGTTAAGATCCTGCTGAATGACGAGGCCAAAGCTAGAACTGCAGACAAATACAAGGCTGTAGCAAGAACACAAGGCTGCTGCAAGTGTCTTGCAAATGGTTGCATTACACAGCAAAGAGAAAGCATGCATCCAATATACTCACAACAGAATAAATCTGGGGGGGGGGGAGAAGAAAAATCACACCCACACATCCACAGCTACTTGATCAGCAAATTACTCACAGCCCAAAGTATTTGCAGGTCAATTAAACCCAGGAGCTCGTAAAAGAGGCCAAAATACATGTACCACAACTCGAGCTTTCTTGGTTATTGATTTAATCCATCAAATAAATCCATCTGCAACTAAGGGCTATTAGGGAAGTCAACACCAAACTGTAATTATTTATAGAAAACAATCAGCTGCTTTTCATGACGATCCGCTTTGCAGACAGGCCTCAGGAGTCGAAACAGATGCTTTTTACAGCCTTACTCCCTCCAAGGGACCCACCATCAGCACAAACCATGCCGTGGTGGTTTCCAGACTTTTTCAAGGCACCATGAATTCTTCCTGCCAGCTGTCGCTTGATTAATATCTCACCTCTCCTTCCAGAGCACATGAAAGGGGGCCACCAGTGCCTTTTTTGCATTGACTCAGACACCTCCCAGAAGTCTATGGGTGTTTTTTTTTAAAGACAATGTACTGCCTGTGAAGGGGTCACACCTTGAAGTGGCAATGGGTCATGACTTCAGATCTGAATCTCAGTGATCAGTCAGTACCTCCCTGATGGCTTCCAATACATGCATATAAACTATAACCTACACTTATGTCCACAGTCACGCTCTTCATATGCAGATGGGAAGAATCTATATACTGTAACTGGATCTATCTTAGGCCACAATCCTAACCTGGAGTTAGGCTGGCACAGTTAGGCCAGCCAAGTTTGGCCGGCACAAAGGACACCATAAAGCACATTTGGACCACTCTTGGAGTCAGGGAGGATGGCGCATGTCTGTGTGCTGGCCTCTCTGACCCTGAGAGTGGTCGACACATACTTTATGGTGTCCCTTGTGCCGGCCAAACTTGGCTGGCCTTACCGTGCCAGCCTAACTCCAGATTAGGATTACACTTTAAAAAGTCTAACGGTGTTTCTAAAAAACACCAACAAACATAATTCAAAACTGCTTTAGAGATCCTGCCAAAAGGAGCATTAGAGAAAGAATATTTTGAGAGATGTTTGGGAAAGGGTGGGAGAAGTTTATAACAGGTTAGGATATGCTGATACAGCATGGACTATAATGGTGTGAGTTCCGCTATTATCTAGTAAATTTTGTGATAAATTGTATATACCTAACAAACTAGGTCATGTACCGAGGAGGAAAAGAATGTAAGAGGCTTTATTTTATTTCAGGATTCCTTGATAGTTTCCCAGAAACTGCATAACAGGGCACTTTTTCACCTCTGCTCTTAGAGCTTTCTAAAATGCACATTCAAACTGCAGGAGGAAAATGAGTGCTAATAATGGGAGCTGTGTGGCACAGATGCTATTACGAAGGCACGCCAAATGAATTCAGTTTGAGTCTTGTCGCCCGCTTTTACAACATTGTTAACACCGAGACCTAGGTGAGCCTCACGCTTCATTTCAGGAAACCTATCTGAAAGCCCAGTGTAAACCCAGCCAGCCATTACTTGCCATGATCACATATCACATTTTTAGGACTGTTCAGGAGAGATTCAAAGGAAACAAGATGGTATGGATATGATGGAAATATTCGGCTGAAATATTCCAAGGGACTCAAAACTGGACTGCGGGCACTGCTCTGCTGCTGAGTATATCAGGAAGACAGTTTGGTCATGAACTACAGAAGACTGAAGAAATCTGCAAGTCCAGTAGATCACGACTGACCTGAGCCAGGAAGCTAGACAATACTGGGTGGACCAATAATAGCATGACTTGCCGTTACTGTACACACACTCCCCAATCTGCAGATACCAAAAGAGCACCCAATCATCACACAGACTCAGAGTGTAATCCTAACCTGGAGTTAGGCCGGCACAGTTAGGCCAGCAAAATTTGGCTGGCACAAGGGCCACGGTAAAGCATGTTTGGACCACTCTCAAAGTCAGGGAGGATGGTGCGCGTCTGTGTGCTGGCCTCTCTGCCTCCGAGAGTGGTCCAAACATACTTTCCAGTGTCCCTTGTGCCAGCCAAACTTGGCTGGCCTAACTGTGCCAGCCTAACTCCAGGTTAGGACTGCGCCCTAAAATGCATACAGGGTTGCAGAATTCCACTTTTGTCATCACATAATTTGGACTAATTTGGCGCAGAAGCTGAATTTTTCTTTTGCAGCCCAAGATGTATACAATCATCATCTGAACTGTGTGCGGGAGAGTAGTGTTATGCATTTAAAAAACAAAATAAACTTTTGGAAGAATGCCACATAATTTACGACTATTAGCATCCCAAAGGAGTCTTCCTGCAAAATGAGGCTGGCTGCTTTAGCGTAGCTCAGCCCACTTGGTGTACACACACTCCAAAACCGCCACCTCAGCAATCTTGATGGCAGCTGTCAATTCAGGAAAAGTTAATCAGAACCGAGAGATGACAGGAAAATGTTGAGCTGATGTGACAGTGATGTCAAGAATTTGTGAAGGTGCATATCCCTGAAGGAAACAATTCTGCACCCTAGCAGATGGCTAGTGGTTAGGGAGAATGCCCTTTAATAACCAAACTGGAGAAAAGTGATTAACCCTTGTCATATGTGCATTAATGTATTTTGCTATGTTTCCGAGGGCTGAAGAACCTTTCTCGAATCTGCGACACTTTCTTATAAAGGAGGACCATGCCTGCACAAAGCACATTTCCTGGCCAACCTCCATGGTATGATGTTTGGGTCAAGCCCTAAATCAACGCATTTCACACATATGAATTGTCTCTACACCTCATCCACATGGAAGCTTGGGCAGCCTGCTATCATGATATGCAACATAAATTACTCTATGTATCATTAATTACCCCAGTAGTGCAGTCACAACGGAGCAAAAGTCTCTAGGGTTCTGTTCCAATTTACTCAGAGCAAGAGTTCTATCTTGCATAAGGATTTGGAGTCAGGGCATCTGGATCCTTGGACCTCTTGAGAATCTATTTTTTTAAAAAAAAATCATAACAATTTTGATTAAAAAATCTGTCTATGACTACAGGCTCTTGAAAGTTCAAAGCGGAGGTTGATTAAACCGTTAATTTGATGCTAACCCAATTTGATTTCACCAAACCAGTTTATTTCATTAAATTGTTTACTTTTGAAAAATATGCCCAACTCTCTCAGATGCCTTGCCTCCCTAATGCGCAAATCAAAAGTTACTTTCCTTTGACGAAATTAACTCCAATTGATGCTGTGCAGGGGCATTTTTTGGTGGCTGTTTTTTGGCAAAGCTCTCATGCAGAAGTATTCAGACGAAGCTGACAGAGCCACTAATTGACTCCCAGAACATTAAAATCTTTTAAATGTGATGTTCCATAGTTTGTGAAGACTTCTCTGTACCCATGATGCGCTTTAAAGTATTTCCAAATTCATTATATGAACTCATTCATTAATTCTACCCTTCAGGATGTGGTAGAGGAACTCCTGGGTCCTCTGCTGGGGCCAATTTGCAAGAACTTTTTGTAGAAAAACTTTTTACAGTCCTTTGCACTCAATGCAGTATTGGTCCTAGTTGATCCCACAGACCCATCTGAAGAAGAGGGCTAAAGGTAAAGGTAAAGGTTTCCCCATGACCAAATGGTCTAGTCATAACCGACTGTAGGGGGCGGTGCTCATCTCTGTTTCTAGGCCAGTAGAGCTGGCGTTTTGTCCGAGGACAAGCTTCTGTGGTCAAGGGCCGGCATGACTATACGTTGTAGCGCACAGAATGCCATTACCTTCCCACCAAAGTGGTCCCTATTTATCTACTTGCATTTTTAGGTGCTTTCGAACTGCTAGGTTGGCAGGAGCTGGGACAAGCGATGGGAGCTCACTCGGTTGCGCAGTCTTGAACTCCCAACCTTCCGGTCGGAAAGCCCAGCAGCAGCGGTTTAACCTGCTGCGCCACCACATCCCTAAGAAGAGGGCTGCTCCCCCCTTATCCCCTGGCAGCTGTGACACAGCCTATAAATCTAAAAACAGCAACATAAAACATTCTTCTTTATCTCCAAGGAAAAACAACTGCAATATTTGGAGGTGGAGGGTGGGAGGAGAATGCACTTGTACAAATGGCCCCACTGAGCTGCCCAACTTTTTTTGCTTTGTTTTAAATCATCCCGACTTTCGAAACTTCCTCCCATCAATAGAGAAGCGGGCACACCCCTTTTCGACAGGAGCCGTCATTACAGCCGACAGCGGCGGGAACGTTTTGCATGTTGCTGTAATAAACCGATCTGTCCCTATTAAATATTAATACGCCAGCTCTCCCCACTACCTGTTTTGTCATCAGTCATGTTATAGTTGCAGCAGGAAGGTCAGCCCTAACAAGATAACAAGATTGTCTTTTTCTATATATAAAACAGAAAAAATAAAAACACCCAAGCTTGCCCTGTTTATAGCAGCTAATAAAAACCACGACAGGGGAAGCGCTATTTATTAGCATAACTGATATACAAGAGAGGAAGAGGCATAAATAGAACCTGTCCCTGGCTGAAATTTGTTTATCTAGCTGATAAATATTTCAGGTGCACCGTATAATTCATCCACAAAGGCCAGCCCGTGGAAGTATCATGGGAGGGAGAAAGGCTTTCCAGTGGGCTTAGATTAGTATCCTGTGGCTGCTTTGACAAGAGCTGTATAAATGTCACATGGACCCTAGACCATGAAAGTCATAAGAAAAGCCCTGCTGGATCAGACTAAAGGACCATCTAGGGTTTCCTACAGTGATTCACCAGCTGCCTCCTCTGGGAAACTGACAAGCAGGAGAGAAGGCATCAACATCACTCGTTTCCTGCATCTTGCATTCAGAGACAGACTGCCTCTCAATCCAGAGTTAAAGCATAGCCAGCAATTCCCTGGAACGGTTTCACAGGTGTGGGCAGAAGAAATATCATCAGGGTGTTCGACAATCTGAAGTAGATTAAGGGTTTATTTATGACCAACACGAAAGCCACAAAGCACCAAACAGCAAGCTGAAAGACTGCTTGTAAGGTTAGAGGGCAAGCAAAAGGAAAGCAAAGAATAGGCACATGGGAGGTTAAACCAACTGGCCAGTCTCGCTTTTACAGCCATAATTCATTTAAACATCCCTGATTTTGCACTTGGAGAGTTCATCTTGGAAGAGCAATCTTTGCCAGGGACAAGGACATGCAGTGAAGAATTCCAGTTGTGGATTTTCGTTCCCTTGAAGAGCTGGAATTCCCAGCAAAGATATAGGGGGCATACATTCAGACGAAGACTGCTTCATCTTGGAGGTGGGGGGGGGATGAAAACAAAGATTATGGAACTGGAAAAGGTGCAGAAGAGAGCGACAAAAATGATTACGGGGCTGGGGCACCTCCCTTATGAAGAAAGACTGCAGCATTTGGGGCTCTTCAGCCTAGAAAAAAGGCGCCTGAGAGGGGACATGATTGAGACATACAAAATTATGAACAGAAGGGATAAAGTTGATATAGAGACGTTCTTTTCTCTCTCTCAAAACACCAGAACCAGGGGGCATCCACTAAAACTGAGGGTTGGGAGAGTTAAAACAGATAAAAGGAAGTACTTTTTTTACCCAGCGGGTAGTTAATCTATGGAACTCTTTGCCACAGGAGGTGGTGATGGCATCTGGTCTAGATGCCTTTAAGAGGGGATTGGACGGATTTCTGGAAGAAAAGTCCATCGTGGGCTATAGGCCAAGATGGATTGTGCAACCTCCTTACATTAGTAGTAGGCTACTTATGTGGCAACAGGATGCAAGCATCTTGTTGTTTCGTGCCTCCCTGGGGCACCTGGTGGGCCGCTGCGAGATACAGGAAGCTGGACTAGATGGGCCTTTGGCCTGATCCAGCAGGGCTCTTCTTATGTTCTTATGTCTCCCTTACCCCCCCCCCCCCGCAACTGAAGTGTGTCCTCAGCACTGTTAGACTGAGCTCTATTAATAGCTCAATGTTCACTAAATAATACATTATTCAGACTAGCTTGTACTTGCACATTGGGCGCAAGGCTCGCGTACTGCTGGCACCCGTTTGCACATGATTGCAAGCGACACCTCAAAGCCTCTCCGCGGAAAGATTATTCCGCTGCATTTCGAAGCAACAGCCACGTCTTCCCAAGCATAGGGAGGTGGCTTGGGTTCATCTGAAGTCCTCTGATGGCTCAACCTGTGGATTTTATTCTCTGCAGGTTTTGGTACCTGCTGAGTTGTGTGTGTGTGTGTTCAGAAATGGATCCCACATGGTTCCTGAGGACCACCTGTTCACAGGTCGTCATAAGGGCATAATGTTGGCATCGCTGCGCAAGAAGCCTTCCAGCAAGGCCTCTAAAGATTTGAGGAAGCTGAGTAGCTCTGATCTTCAGGGTTCCTCAGCAAAAAAACAGTCGAAACAATTCAGAGATGAAAGAAGAGCTGAAGTAACTATGCAAAAGGCGACAGTCACAGCGACGAGACACTGATGTTGCTATGGGGATGCAACTTGGGCTGGGGTGGAGAGAGAGCCTAACCCTCCTTTATTCAGAGAACCCTGTTAATTTTTTGGCATGAAACAATATGGCTTGTCAATAATTTCCTTTCCTAGCCTGTGATGAGGTGCTAAGAGGGGCAATTCAAAAACACTCTACTCTGCATTTTAATGCAGGTTAACCTTCTACAGAACAGGAGCAGTGGCTACAGAGAGGCCAGAAGTATGGCAGGCGCTGTAATGCCAGTTCTAATTCATTCTTGACTCCTAAACTGGAGTTAGGCCAACATAAACTAAGCTTAAATCCTAAACTGGAGTTAGGCCGGCATAAACTAAGCCTAAATCCTAAACTGGAGTTAGGCCGGCATAAGCTAAGCCACCAAAGTTTGGCCAGCACAAGGGCTACCATAAAGTGTTTTTGGACTATTCCCAGCATCAGGGAGGTTGGCTCACGACTGTGTGCTGGCCTCTCTGAGTGTGGTCCAAACATACTTTACGGTGTCCCTTGTGCTGGCCAAACTTTGCTGGCTTAGTTTATGCCGGCCTGACTCAGTTTAGGATTGCGCACTGAGTCATCTTTGGTTTGGATTTAACTGCTTTTATTTAACACGGTTTTTATTATCCATGGGGAGTCCCGGAACCAAACCCCAGTGGAGACCGAGACACGACTGTATAATATGCTTTGAAACAGAGATAAGCAGCATGAGAATGCATAAATAAATTTAAGGTTGATTTCTTTTGTTGCCTAGTCTCAGTGGAGCAAGGCTATGTCCCGACAAACTCATTACATGTACTTCAAAATTGACTGCTACATCACTGCTTGGCAGTATTCCTGGCCCACAAGAAGTGGGTGCTTCTTAGAGAAAATTACATGCCACCAATCCCCTGTGCTATGCGCGAAGGTTTTTCCCCCCCGTAAAGCATAAATTTCTGGATCCCAAATGTATGGTTCAAAAGAAAGGTTTATTGTCATATTTGCAAATATGGGTGGCAAACAAATGCCAACCAGAACAAGCTGCGTACCACACCCTTGCACAAAATGGGTGCAACAATTTATACTACTGAGGCGGAGTTCCCTACTTTACCTTCATATCATTGGTTATTTCCCAACCAACTGCTAGCACTCCTGCAGAATAATTTACTTCCCCCCTCCCTTCCTCCTTCATATGTACACCCCTCCTTTGCACATACGTTTACCCCACGATCATTAGGCTCCTCACGCTTGCGCAATGTCACTCTCCCCCGGCTAGAGCTTTCTTGCTATGGTCAGCTGCAATTTGTTACACTGTTATCTGCCTTTGAGAAATTGAGGCCTAAAACGAAACTTTTGGGCCTTGTCCTTTGTCTCTTGTTCCCAACTCTCATGCCCCCTTATCGGGCTAACCTTGACCTGAGAACACCAGCTAACTTACTTCATCAACTACCTCTTTGCTTTTACCCCCTTACTTCAGGCATTATATTTTAGTGTTGGGGGTTCCAACCAAATTATCACGATCATCTTCATATTTCACACCCCCAACGCTCAAATCGCCTCTTGCAAACACAGATATCATCACATATGCACGCACATTTCCTGCTTGGAGATGTGTTATTCTCGAGCTGCACACCGTGGTGAATTCCTATGCTTCATTTACCATTACACACTTCCTTTGTTACCCATCATCATATGCTAACTGCATTAAACATTCATACTGCCATTCCATCTGGAGGAAAACCAGGCCAAAGCCCAACTGCATTAAGGGCTAGCAGCCAGAATACCATCCATTATGTGTCTCTGCTAAGAACAAACACCCGTATTTGCTGGAGCTTAAGCCACCGGTGCTTTAAGTTTTTGCTCAGGTTCAAGCATTTTAGCCTAGGCCTAAACTTGGAACCCCTTTCATAGATCACTGCCTTGTCATGGCGAAGGGGCTTGAGTAGCTCAATGAAGCTGTGAGCTATGCCATGTAGGGTTACCCAAGATGGACAGGTCATAGTAGAGAGTTCTGACTAAACGTGATCCACTGGAGAAGGAAATGGCAACCCACTCCAGTACTCTTGCCAAGAAAACCCCATGGATTACAAAACTAAAAGGCTAAACGATACAACACTGGAAGATGAGCCCCTCAGGTCGGAAAGTGTCCATTAACATGAAATTGGGCGAACTCTGGAAGCTAGTGGAGGACAGGGAGGCCTGGCGTGCTGTGGTCCATGGGGCTGTGAAGAGTCGGACACGACTTAGCGACTGAACAACAACAACAAACTTGGAACTCACATTCAGAACATGAGGGTGCAATCCTAACCTGGAGGTAAGCCAGCAAAGTTTGGCCAGCATAAGGGCCACCTTAAAGCATGTTTGGACCACTCTCGGAGTCAGGGAGGATGGCGCACGTCTGACTCCAACTGATGGCTTCTGAACTACTCATTAAGTGGCTTTACGGCGTGGGCCAAGGATTTAAACCGGAGACGTTAGCCTCTCCACCACCATATTGAAAACTCAGACCACGTATCAAATTTCCCCTTCAGCTGCTGAAGAACACGGACCGGATTTTAGATGTGGTGATGGACAGGCTAATATTGTCAACCCATTTGGCATACCACGTCACCAGCTTCATGTGCAAGCTGGACCCTACACATGTGCAATGTTATCATGGCAGTGATTTATGGCTCTAGCAGGCTCTTCCTTAGCTGCTGCTAATGATACATGCAGAGTAGAGAAGAGCCCAGTTTTTAAGCATGAAACTGGCTTAGCGTTTAAGAAAGATTTTTTTTCCAGGTGTCACATCTAAAATTGGGCTTCACTTTCTCAAATGGCCTTTTCTTTGTCTCCTGGCTTCATTAAAATATGATTCAGTTAGTTGGAGTAAACAAAGGAAACTTTAGAGCTCCCTCATCTCCAGTTTAAAACCTTGGCCCACTCTGTAAAGCCATTTAATTAGTAGTTCAGAAGCCATCTCTTTATTTACCTGAGTGAAATGAACATTTGCTCTTAATGAGCCTACTGGCTGAAGCTCAAGAAATCCAAAGGAAAAAAAAACTGATAAGCAAACTGCAAAACAAATACAATCTGCCAGGCAGGTGGATCATGACAATTAGGTTTACACTAGCAGACATCTGTATGGACTGCAACTGTTCCTATTTACTGGTTGGAGTTTTCATTGTCTGGTACTTGTTCTGGAAAAGCTAGCCCTTTTTCTCCCTCTTTACCATTTTCAGGACTAATTCCACAGTACCTGAAAGCAGGTAAGAGCCACAGCAACCTTGCTGAAGCCACACAGATCTGGAACTGGCCACTGGCCCAAGTGGGAGATCCAGAGCACAATTCTAACCTGAAGTGAGACCAGCAAGGTTTGGCTGGCACAAGGGCCACCGTCAGTGGTGTCATCTAAATGATTTAAGAACAGGTACTCACTTTTGATTGGCACGTGTCGGGACCCGCCCACCGGAAGTGACGTCATAAGCCAGAAGTGATGTCGTGGCAGGAAGTGACATGAAAAAAGCCCTTTTGGAGGCCTCAGATGATTTTAAACTGACCCAACAGTTGCAACAGTATTCCACAGCACCCCCAGAACATGTGAAGGAGGCCTGGCATCATGTTAAAACCCCAGAGCTACTCATTTTTCAGTGGCAAGGAAAGGAAAGGCTCCGCTCGCTGCCTGCCTGCCTGCCTGGCTCTGCGAACATGCAGGCAACTCAAACATGCAGGAAATTCAAACGTTGCAGAGGGCGGAGTCGACAAGTGGGCGGGCGAATGGGCGGGGCCAGCTGTAATCCTAGAAACCGGTACTCGTGTACCCCCACGTACCCCCTGCATGACATCACTGGCCACCGTAAACTGCATTTGGACCACTCTGGGAGTCAGGGAGGATGGTGCACGTCTGTGTGCTGGCCTCTCTCTCCAAGAGTGGTCCAAACATTCTTTACGGTGTCCCTTGTGCTGGCCAAACTTTGCTAGCCTAACTGTGGACCGGTATTATTTTTACGTATTTATTTTATTTAAATGTTTACGTGCCATTTTCTAGTGGCATTATTATCTGTCATGTGCCATGGCTGTTCAGCAGACAAAGCAAAAAGGATGGAGCTCTCCAGTTTTGTTCAACCCCCAAAGAGCAAAGCGCAGAATATTGGGCTCACAGAGTTGCTTCTATTTTATCTGAGCAAAATGGTACACCTGGGGGGAAAAAAATAAACAGTAAGAGAAGACAGAAAAAAAATCACGAAAGGCATGTCTTATTTGCACAGAGGAATAAGGTGCAAGGCAGCTTACAAGACTCACAGAGCCATCCTGTCTATCCTGGCTGGGTGAAAATTGATGAAAATGTCTGATAGGGATGCTAGAACAGATGAGGAAATTGCTGCCCAAACAATTCGTGCCGGTTAATCTGCCAGAGTGATAAAAAAATAAAAATAATATCTCACCTGAGGTCAAAACGGAAGGAAAAAAAACAAAAGGTGAAACACCAACAGCAATAAAAATAGTAATGAGAAATGTTTGCCCTGAAAACACAAGAGAGTTGGGTTATAATACAAAGGAAGGGTGAATGGGAGATGGAGAAATCCCCCCTTTATTATCTCTAATCCCCCTTTATTATCTGAATGCAGGGCCTGTGGAGTCTTCCGCAGGGCTGCTCCTCCTCCAACATCTGAGGACATCAGTACAAGTAAACAAGTTTTATTACCGCCGACTGTATCTCCATGGGACATGGTGGCGCCGTAGGTTAAACTGCTGAGCTGTTGAGCTTGCTGACCGGAAGGTTGGCAGTTCAAGACCACGCAACGGAGTGAGCCCCCATTGCATGTCCCTGCTAATGCCAACCTAGCAGTTTAAAAGCACCTAAAAATGCGAGTAGATAAATAGGTACCACATTGGTGGGAAGGTAACGGCGTTCCGTGTACCTTGGCGTATAGTCAGGCCAGCCACATGACCACGGAAACTGTCCTCGGACAAACGCCGGCTCTTCGGCTTAGAAACGGAGATGAGTACTGCCTCCTAGAATCGGTCACGACTGGACTAGGTTGCAGGGAAATCTTTACTTTTTTACTGTATCTCCACAGAGTCCTACTACAATGAAAGCCAAGAGCCGGATGATTTCCTAGCCACGTGCAAGCAGATCAAAATAAAAGGACACCTTGACTTTTTCACATGCAACATACATGCGTGTTCCTTTTTCCTCCAAGAGCTGACCGCAAAGGAATGCATTTTCATTCATGCAGAAGAGGCTCCTCGTGAGTCAGATCTGATGACTAGCAATGATTTCTCATTGTTTTGGAAACATGGAAAACGTAGGGCCGGATGACAGGCTGCCCACAAATGCAAATATTTAAACCCTGATGGCAGCTTTTCCTAACACAAGTACATAACTGGAACACTACCGAGGGTGCAGGGAGAGAGAACGGTTTCATAGGAGAATTGCAGTGGGGAAAAAAGTAGGGGAGAAAAAAATTCATCAAATGCCCACCCAGCTCCCCACCACTTCTCGGCTAAAAATCTTCCCCACACTTTTCAGCATCTGTTTTTAAGATAACACCTGAATTCCCTTAAGTAGGTATATTATGTGAAATACTATCAAGCGTTACCTGTACCGTGTTTGCGCCACTCTTTGAGCCAGGGAGGCTGGCGCATAAATTGAGTCATTTCTCAGCCACTTTCCATTAGTAAAGTGAATCAGAAAGAAATAAAGCCTGTTTATACAACCTTGACACAAGCAAAACAACCACACAGCCTTCCCCTTTTCCAGCATCCCATCTTCCCATATTTTCAATATGGCTGCTCTAAGTGCTTTGCGACCCACCTGAAATTGGCTCGTGACCCACTGGTGAGTCCCAACCCACAGTTTGGGAACCACTGATCTAATTGCATGACTCCTGGGTGGGTGGAAACCCCCCCCCCCCCACATATTACACACTCCAAAGTTTAGAATAAAAATGCAATTCTCAGTTACATGAGGTTTAAAGGGCTTTTCAGCCAACTATTCCCTGACCTTCTCCCTTGAAATGAAGAGCAGCTCTGACAGCTGCCTGAACTGCATTATACTATTTACAAGATAAAATGATTAACTCTGTGCAAGAACCTTTTCCAATCAAACATAGCTCTAGGGCAACACCTGCCCATCAGCTTATGAGCAGTACGGGATAGTTGAGCTAGATTCTGTCACCTTGATTCTTACTCCGTATGAGCCTGAAGATGTTATTGAACTATTTTGCAAACAGATTTGGATTGACTTTCAGACTCCAAATTATTTTTGCTTTGACCAATTATCATGGCATTAGATAATCAAGGGTTTGACCTTTTAAAAAGAGGTACCCTTCAAAAACATGGAACTGGAACATTTTAATGCAAAGGGTTCCATTTAGAATAGGCTATAGATTGGCTGAAACAGGGTCTAAGCTCCTAGGGGAGTGATCGATTTATCTACAGGAGTGACTACCATTTGTGACATCTTTGCATGCTAGCTACAATTCCCAACACTCCCAATTAAGCATGGAGTTTCTGGGAAAAAAAGTTTTTTGAGACCTTGGTTTCTTAACTTCACTCTCGAGGACACACCCTGTTCTCCTTCAAACTTGTTCTTACGCCATTTATCTGTAATGTCACGGTATTTAATACAATATCTTTAGGGAAACATACTGTGCCTGTTTTAAAATGCAATAGGCCAATGTAATTCCCCTTTAAAGGCATCTAGGCCAGATCCCATCATCGCCTCTGGTGTCAAGGAGTTCCACAGGTTAATGACATGCTGGTTAAAGAAAGTTTTTCTCTCAAAACTCTCCCGATTCTCTATTTGTGGATGCCCCCTTGTCCTGGTGTTGTGTGAGAGGGAAAAGAGAATCCCTCTATCCACTCTCTCCATCCTTTGCATAATTGTGTACATCTCAAACATGACAATCCTTCAGGTGCCTTTTTTCCAGACTGAAGAGTCTCAAATGTTGTAGTCTTTCCTTCTGAGGAAGATGCCACAGACCAGCAATCATTTCTGCCCCCTTTGCAGTTCTACTACATTCTTTTTGAGATGCGGCAACTAGAATTGCACGCAATGCTCCAGATGTGGCCTTACCATCGATTTGTACAATGGCATATGAGCACACTCTACCAGTACAGTCAGCTACAGCCCCAAAGCAGCTAGACATCTGGAAACTGACCCAACAGGGCAGATCTCGTGGTTGTAGTCTCCCAAACTAAGAAGAGTTCTTACACTCACTGCTTTTTTTTTATTTTTTGGCTTTGTATGACTTCCATTCAGTTTCTCTTTAGACAACCCTGAAACACCAAAAGCAATTATCAAGCCGTTTAACTAATGAGAGCTGACTAATTAGTTTGCTATCCTGCTGCTTTTATCAGATACCGGTTTTGTGTCTGCTGATATATACACGCTCAGCATCTGTCTGTTCCCCGCCAAATAAAATGACCAACTCCTAGCCGTATAGTTTTTGAAGTAGCCCTTTACAATTATTAATCTTATGAATGTCAATACTGCAGGCAAATTGAAAGCTTTATTTAGATAGATCGCACTTCGCCCCCTGCGTCCCCAACTGCAGCTGAATCTCCTCCAGGGGTCCAAGTTTCTCCATAATACAGGATTTCAAAGCATAATTAAATAGAGAAGGCAAGTGGGAACAGAAAAGGGCACAGTTGATTAGAAGGGGTCGAGCTATCACAGCCAAGCCAAGCGCCCTAATTCAATACCAAAAAGCAAATCTCGTTCCCAAGGTACAGTTCAAGCCAATGCAAACAGATGCCATGCGCAGCCGCTAACTCAAAGTGGCGAAAGGTCCCGGAACCTGTTGGAAGTGAAGAGCATTATTAAGCTGCGTAGTTGCTCTGTGCTCTGATATCTTTTCAGTACAGAGGCCCAGGCTGCGAAGAACTCCTCATGCATTCACAGTCTGGAAGAGAATCAGGGCCAGTTTCTTAAGGCACAATCCCAACCTGGAGTTAGGCCTAGGCCAGCAACGTTTGGCCGGCACAAGGGCCACAGTGAAGCGCGTTTGGACCACGCTCGGAGTCAGGGAGGATGGCGCATGTCTGTGTACTGGCCTCTTTGACTCCGAGAGTGGTCCAAACATACTTTACGGTGTCCCTTTCCTGTAGGGAAAGGTGGTCTCCTGGCTCTACATGGCAAGAAATCAAGAAAGAAAACAAGCTCACACTCCCCCTACTGTCAGAAAGCTGTGTAAAATCAAATTTGTCACATCAGGTTTTAGGACGTGACTATCACTGAAAATTGCTGGTCCTTGAAAATGTGAGATTTAATCCCAGCAAACTGACAACCCATCCTTTCCTCTCCAAAACTGGGCTTACAACCAGCGGTGTTATTCTGCCGGAATGCTGGGCGGGACATCCGGGTGATCGACAGCCCGCCCGTTGCATTCCGCAGAGTTACGCCATTTGCGTAATGTACGCAAGCGGCGTAATTGGTTACGCAAATGGTGTAACGCTGCGGAACGTGAAGGGCGGGCTGTCGATCATCCGGATGTCCCGCCCAGCGTTCCGGCAGCATAACACCGCTGCTTACAACCCTTCTGACAGAGCTCTCTATTCCCAGAGTGGCTGGAATTTTGGGGGGACATTCCATCTCCATTCAGGCAATCGGCTGCAAAAGCTGCCCTGCCACCAGCACAATGCAAGCTGAATTATGTTGTGCATGTATTTTTTTTTTCCACCGTACAGGCACATATTTACTCCCCCCCCCCAATCATGACATTTGCAGCGGTTGAGGCCAAAGAAATCCCACCCACAAGAGAAATCAACAGGAACACCACAGATTTATCTGAGCTCAGAACACGGTCCCTTAACAATATGCCGAGGACAGTGAAGCAATACAGATCTGGTCTTTTTATATCCCCCATAGATCCCTTGTCCAAACTTCAGGACCGCAACAAAGCCATTGCTAATCAGTCGTGCCCTTCTGCCTCAACAGTCCCCACTTGTGGGGATTACAATTGATTTTTTTTTCTTTCCCCTCCCCATGTATATGGAAAGCCAATGAGCTGTCTTCATATCACCACTTGAAAGCATGCAGTGCAGTGGTGTCATCTAAATGATTTAAGAACAGGTACTCACTTTTGATTGGCACGTGTCGGGACCCGCCCACCGGAAGTGACGTCATAAGCCAGAAGTGATGGCGTGGCAGGAAGGGACATGAAAAAAGCCCTTTTGGAGGCCTCAGACCATTTTAAACTGACCCAACAGTTGCAACAGTATTCCACAGCACCCCCAGAACATGTTAAGGAGGCCTGGCATCATGTTAAAGTGACCCAACAGTTCCAAAACCCCAGAGCAGCTCATTTTTCAGTGGCAAGGCAAGGCAAGGGTCCACTCGCTGCCTGCCTGCCTGCCTGGCTCTGAGAACGTGCAGGCAACTCAAACGTGCAGGAAATTCAAACGTTGCAGGGGGCGGAGTCAACGAGTGGGCGGGCGAATGGGCGGGGCCAACCGTAATCCTAGAAACCGGTACTTGCGTACTCCCGCGTACCCCCTGCATGACATCACTGATGCAGTGACACCCAGAGTAGAAGGGCTGAAATCAGCCATTTCATTGGTGCCAATAGAAACTGCAGCATCAGGCCAAGCAGAGATGTATCAAAGGCTTCCAAATTACAGAGGACGCCTGTCCTCAGATGATGGTCTCTGAGCGGCAGGTGGAGATCTGCACACCTGTCGAAAGGCTGCAGAGGGAAATGCTTGCAGGAGTCTGGAGGTGTAATATAAGGAAAATTGGCCTCAAAGAAAGGGATGTTCTTTTCCCTCTCTCAAAACACCAGAACCAGGGGGCATCCGCTAAAACTGAAGGTTGGGAGAGTTAAAACAGATAAAAGGAAGTACTTTTTTTACCCAGCAGGTAGTTAATCTGTGGAACTCTTTGCCACAGGAGGTGGTGATGGCATCTGGTCTGGATGCCTTTAAGAGGGGATTGGACAGATTTCTGGAGGAAAGGTCCATCGTGGGCTATAGGCAATGATGGATTGTGCAACCTCCTTACATTGGTGGTGGGCTACTTCAGAGTACCGGGTGCAAGGGAGTGGCAACAGGATCCAAGCATCTTGTTGTCTCATGCCTCCCCGGGGTACCTGGTGGGCCGCTGTGAGAATACAGGGAGCTGGACTAGATGGGCCTTTGGCCTGATCCAGCAGGGCTCTTCTTATGTTCTTATGCTCTTATATTAATTCATCCTCCAAGAAACATTTGCAGGACTAATTGGTCTATTTTCTCTAGTTCTAGCATGGAAATCAGCCACCCTTTTAAATATTCTTGTCTGTAACTGATAACACAGACTGAGAATAGGAGCTGAAATTCATCCAGTCAATTTTTAAAAACGTAGGGATATCTAAAGCATTAGTAGTCCATAGCGCGGTTCTTTCCACTGACATGATTCTCTCCATCCCCTTGTGATCCTCAGAGAATGGTTCCCAAACTGTAGGTCAGGACACACCAGTGGGTTGTGAGACAATTTCTGGTGAGTCACAAAGCACCTAAAGTAGCCATATTGAAAAATCTGGGAAGATAGGATGCTGGAAACGGGGAGGGCTATGTGCTTGTTTTGCGGGTGTCAAGGTTGTAAATAGGCTTTTTTCTTTCTGATTCACTTTGCTACTGGAAAATGATAGAGAAATCATGCAAGTTATTGCTGCATTATCACAAAAGCAGCAAGCTCTGGCATCTTGTGTTTATTAAGACTCAATGCTCAAATATTTCAGAGCCGACAAGGCCCTCATTTTCACTCATTAAGATTTGGCCACAATCCGTTCCTTACAGTCTCAGAGCGCAATCGTAACCTGGAGTTAGGCTGGCACAGTTAGGCCAGCAACATTTGGCCGGCACAAGGGCCACAGTAAAGTATGTTTGGACCACTCAAGTCAGAGACCAGCACACAGATGTGCATCATTCTCCCTGACTCCAAGAGTGGTCCAAACGTGCTTTATGGTGGCCCTTGTGCCGGCCAAACTTTCCTGGCCTAACTCCAGGTTTGGACTGCGCCCTTACAGTCATCACTTATGACCTAGTTTGTTACTACACCTGATTGGCATTTATTTTCTGTATGCCATCCACTAATGGCTAAGACACCTGCAATGCTCTGACCAAAAAGAAAGTCAGTCATTTCCTGCACTATCAGAGCTCATGATCTAGGAAACCACAATGAATCACCACAAAGGAGGCAGTGAACTTTGTTATGTTTCACAACATCAGTGCTGTTTCCCATAATGCCAAGTGTGTATCATAACATCCGAGATAAATCAGCCATGAGTTGCGCATGCAAAATTCAGATCACATTTATGTCAATGAGAGCATAAGCGACCTGAACATTAGTGCAATTTCAAATGCTTATGGAGATGTTTTATCCTTTCCTGTCAGAAATTTATTCAAATCTATCAGCCCATTATGCAATGGTTTCTCAAGGTAACTTATAGTTTTGGGCAGTGTTAGCATGAATGGAAGAGGAACACTCACAACACTAGCCAATTCTTGATCTTGTTCTACACACACACACACACACACACACACACACACACACACACACAACCTAGCCTAGAGTTCATTTAATCACCACCATTAAGGATCTTGTGAGGGTCAACTAAGAAGAGGTTAAAAAGTAAAAGGTTTAATAGTTTAATAGTAAAAGTGGTCTTTTTTCCTTTCTTTTATTATTATTATTATTATTATTATTATTATTATTATTATTATTATTATTATTATTATTATTATTATT
>JAJKFI010000023.1:10434742-10448752 GCA_029204185.1 Lerista edwardsae | reverse complement strand
TATTATTATTATTATTATTATTATTATTATTATTATTATTATTATTATTTATTAGATTTCTATCCCGCCTTTTTGCCCAGAGGCACCCAAGGCGGCATTACAATATAAAAATACAATATAAAAGTTAACATTAAAAAGCAATTTAAAAACAATATTAAAACAATACAATAAAACAAAATTAAAACAATACAACACAATTTAAAAACAACAAGCCCAGTGGATCATAAAATAAAATATAAAAATGTAACAAACCAGCCAGCCAGCCAGCCTGTCAACAGTTAAAAGCTTTTTGGAATAAAAAGGTCTTCAGCCCCTGCCGAAATGTTAACAAAGAGGGAGCAGTTCTCAATTCTAAGGGGAGGGTGTTCCAGAGTTAGTAATAATAATAAAGTTAAATGGCTCCCTGTCCCAAAGGGCTCACAATCTTAAAAAAGGCAGACCACCAGCAACAGCCACTAGAAAGACTGCGCAGGGGTGAAGAGGGACAATTACTCTTCCCCTGCTGAGAGGAACACCACTTGAAAAAGTGCCTCTTGCCCAGTTAGCAGGGGCTATGCCCAGTTACTGCATGCATCTATTTAAGAGCGCAATCCTAACCTGGAGTTAGGCCAGCACAGGTTGGCCGGCACAAGGGTCACCGTAAAGCATGTTTGGACCACTCTTGGAGTCAGGGAGGGTGGTGCATGTCCGTGTGCTGGCCTCTCTGACTTTGAGAGTGGTCCAAACATACTTTACAGTGTCCCTTGTGCCAGCAAAACTTTGCTGGTCTAACTCCAGGTTAGGACTGTGACCTAAAACTATGCATTCCACCTTTCTGTTGCATTCATGCTAAATTGGCTCATAACAGTATAGTATATTAGTGGAACAAGAAAGAGGGGTGGTGGTCTGCCACATATGGCGGCAGGTAGACCTTCCCACCCACCCATTCCGGACAACCTCAAGCAGCCATTCAAAGCAATTTGGAGGCGAACACAGTGATGCAAAGTCACCAGCAAACCACTTCTGGCTGCCATGCATTGCTCCAGAGGGTTCCTAGAGCGAAAGTCTCACAGATAAAGGCATCCACCTGTAAACAAGACATCTGAAATCCAGACTATTCCTATTCCCCTTATCCAGACATCTGAAATCCAGACTATTCCAAACTCATGTTCAATGATCCACCCTTTCGACCTTTTCCATCAGAGCAGAAAGCACATGTGCACATATGTAGGCGAGGAAGGGAAAGCTGTTGGTTCCTTTTGAGCAGTTGCCTCTCAGGCTTTGAAATGGCAATTTGAATTTGCAAGACAAAAGGGACTGTGGAGAGGCTGCTGCTCTCAGGTTTTACACTGGCAATTAGCATTTGAATTGGCAATTAGCATTTGCAAGCTAAGAAAGACTCTGCTCTGCTTCTCCACAACTGCTAGTTTTTGTCAGTGTTCTGGTACCTAACCTGTTGGAGGCGGGGGGGGGGGTCCTGTACCCCATAAAATCATAAGAAAAGCCAGTGACATAACAAGAAGGGGTGATGGGTGGTACACCCCGGGTGCCACACTGGAGTGTCATGTGATATCTTCCATTCCTCCTTCCTACCCAGCCCATCAAATTTTGTGGGCCTTTAGTACTTTTTTTTTAAAACTTACTCTGCAACCGTACTTTACAAATCTGTTGATTTGGACATATTAACACACAAAAAGAAATCGATATATTCAGACTTTGTAAGCCTCTATGTTAAATAAATACCAGCGGAGCTTATAACAAAATTACAGACAAGCAATTTGAGTTCTCTCAAGGGCCTTCCACACTTCAAGGAAAACATCTTCCAATTATCATAAAAAGCTATCTCCAATTTTCACAGTTCATCTATAATATGCTGATTGAGAATATAAAATAGAAGATTCAGGTATTTCTGTATAATCAACTGTAACCATATCCTCAAGAGTAATGACAACCATTTGAAATAGTCAAACCGACACCTTGCTATTTAAATTCAGATTGCCGGGTGTTTATTTTAGAATCCTCAACAGAGAAAAGAAACTAAATATTTGAAACAAGCAAGTATCACCTCCTTAATATTAATCTTCTTGCATTGGGAAAACAGGGAGAAAATAAGGCTGTTGCAATAGAGATAATTTCATCAGCAAATACAGAGATTCTTCTGTGTTAGATTTTCGGCAATCATCAGCACTCTACTGCAGTCTTGGGACGTGAAGACAACATTTCAGTGCAAATATGCAAAAAATGTTGTTAAAAACCCTTTCAACCCTACAGTCATTTGTTTAAAAAGCCTTCAAATAATGTTTGTTTGATGTGCATGCATGCAAACACCAGAGATTCGGTCAGCTGCCATTTCAACACACATTTAGACGTATGATTTAGGCACACACAAAAGCCAGCTTAAGCAACGCAGGGAGGTTTTCTATGTAGTGTTGACTCTTTTTCAAGTCACTGGCCATGAGTCTCGAGTCACACCTGAGTCAATAGCATCCATGACTCGAGTCAAACATGCTTCGGCATTTTCATGACTCAAGTTCAAGTCTCTCACAACTCGAGTCCCCATTTCTCATGAAAGCCACTACATTTATACACGCAAACTAAAGTTTTAATGTCTTCTATTTAGTAGCAACAACCTTGGCACTATTCAGTGGAAACCCATGCCAGGATACAAACAGGCATCATGCTCAAAAAAAATGAACAGGCATCAATGCAAATTAAATATTGATGCAAAGGATGCGTTGCACTTCAGCAATTTGACAGATAGTTCTGCAAAGGCACATCTGTCTTTAATATGTAAATCTGTCAGAAGGCAAAAAACTTCCCTTCTGCAAGAGAGAGCCAAGGAGGAAGAATATTCCTAAAAGCAGCTGCCTTCCAAGAGCAGCCATTGCCTAATATAAGGATAATAAGACAATTGGCAGTCAGGAGAGTTTGGGCCAACAGTTGCGACCTCAGGATTTTGAGCCACAAAATGTCTGCTCAATTTGTGACAGTCTGCATCACCCATTTCCCAAGAGTTCCCTCTTGAAACGCAAAACGCAGGGGTAGCTAGGGAAGGAGCCACCAGTGAGGGTCACAAATGAACTCTAAATATGCATTCAGCTCCATGTGTAGAGAGCTTTGAGACAGGGACAGCATCAGCAACCAGCTTGGGGGTTGAAGCCAAGGACAAGCCATCAGCAGTGCAGACATGCAACAGAACGCAGGGCCAGAGACTGAAAATTGAGCCGGGACCAAGGGAAACGTTTTGCCAGTGCACGGAATCCAGGAAACAATACGTATCCAAAGTACCCAATCAAGACAGGTTGGAGAAGACAGCATCTTAAGCTATTTAAAGGGCTGGGATTGTTGTTGTTCAGTCGCTAAGTCATGTCTGACTCTTTGGGACCCCCTGGACCACAGCACGCCAGGCCTCCCTGTCCTCCACTAGCTTCCTGAGTTCGCCCAATTTAATGCTCATCACTTCTGTGACATTATCTAACCATCTCATCCTCTGCCACCCCCTTCTCCTTTGGCCTTCCATCTTTCCCAGCATGAGGGTCTTTTCTAAAGAGTCCTCTCTTCTCATGAGGTGGTCAAAGTACTTGCACTTCAGCTTCAGGATTTGCCCTTCCAGGGAGCAATGAGGCTTGACTTCCTGTAGGATTGGCCGATTGGATCTCCTTGCAGTCCAGGGGACTCTCAAGAGTCTTCTCCAACACCATAATTCGAAAGCATCTATTCTTCGGCACTCTGCCTTTCGTATGGTCCAGCTCTCACAGCCATACATTGCTACTGGGAAAACCATAGCTTTGACTATGCGAACCTTTGTTGGCAGGGTAATGTCTCGGCTTTTTATTGAGTTGTCTAGGTTCACCATAGCTTTCCTCCCAAGAAGCAAATGTCTTTTAATTTCATGGCTGCAGTCACCACCTGCGGTGATCTTGGAGCCCAGGAAGATAAAGTCTGTCACTGCTTCCATTTCTTCCCCTTCTATTTGCCAGGAAGTGATGGGAGTGGTTGCCATGATCTTCGTTTTTTTACATCCATACATTGCTAAAAGGGCTGGGATAGAGGGTCCCAAAGTGTGGGTTGAGGCACCCTGGGGGAGGCAGCACTGGAGGGGCTCATGAAGGGGCCAGGGGATGTCCATTGTTTCACCTCCTACCAACTTTCCTGGGCGTCTTCATCTTGGATCACATGAAATCTCGCAAGATTTGGGCAACGTCATCTTGGATTGCACAAGATCTCATGCGATCCAAGATGGCGGCACTTCCCTGAGCCAGAGAAAATGCTGCAGGGGCACTCTGACCTGGGACATCAATTCATACGGATGGAGGGCAGTCTTAGCTGCGTATTGCATTCCCTCTTATTCCCTCTCAGCCTGGTAGCACACTTGTGGCATGACTATACTGTGAGCCATGGAGGTTCAAGCCTCAGAAACCCTCTGCCACTATCACCGACAGTCCTGTGAAACAGGCCCACCATTTCTTTGATTTCTGCCATTGTCAGATTGTATTCCATTCCAGAAATAAATGGCCACTTTGATTCATCCATACAGCTATATTAATGTAGGGCTTAGGAAAGCTAAACCACAAAGCTAGCAGGGTCTCTAGAACTTATTTCTCTTTGTCCCAAGTCCGTGAGCATTAATTCAATAGCTCCTTTAAAAAAATGGAACGCAACTTGCATAATCAGATAAATTATTAGAGGGCCTATAAATCATTACCACCTAATATGACTGCAAGCCGAGTCAATGCAATTTGCAGATAAATATGAGAAATGACTACTACTTTTTACTGAATTAAAACTGGCAAAAATTTTCCAATGACAAATGATGAAGGAAACTTTACATTTATTTGTAAAGTGAAAGGGGAGGAGGAAAAATGGCAGATAGGAATAAATCTTACTCTTTTTTTTGAAAAACCTGTTTGTAATTTGTCCCAAAACCAAATATTAATCATACAATGGAAACCCCTGATATTAATTACAGATTTGGTAGAAGCAAACCCGAAAAGTGCATCATTTATTTAAGATTTTTAAGAAAACTGTTGTCCAAGAATGCTAATTTTACAAAGTAGAGAATACGAAGTCACTGTAAAATTATCAAAAAAAACCCCAAATGAGTACTGAGAAAGAGAAACTTGGATAACAATTTATCTGTAGTAGAACCCACTAGAGCAGTAGTTCTCAAACCTTTTAGCACGGGGACCCATTTTTTAGAATAACAATCTGTCCAGGACCCCCCGGAAGTGATGTCATGGCCGGGAGTGCCGTCGTCGTGACGCCAGAGCCTGCTGCTTTCCTGAGAATGCAGCAATAAGTTGGGTCATTTCTCAGCCATTTTTAATAGCAAAGTGAATCAGAAAGGGGAAAAAAGCCTATTGAAAACCTTCACACAAGCCGAACAACCACACAGCCCTCCCCCTTTCCAGCATCCCATCTTCCCAGATTTTCAATATGGCTACTCTAAGGTGCTTCGTGACCCACCTGAAATTAGCTCACGACCCACTGCTGGGTCCCGACCCACAATTTGGGAACCACTGGTCTAACCCTTTTTTTCATAAGCTGTGATATATTGCTGTGGCTGACACATACATTTCTTGCAGCGCCATCTATAAAAACGGGCTGGGGAAAAAATATGATTTAGGAAAATAAAACAAGCAACCGCCAGCAGAGAGGTACATGAAAAGAGCAAAAGCTATAAGTGTTTCAGTTGGGCTCTAACATGGACTTCAGGGTTTTTCTTTGATACTGGCCTCTTCCGACAAAGGAACATCTGTCCTCGCACAGAGATTAATAGCAAGCATGCCGCTTGTATATGCACGCGGCTGCATGGAATGTTCTATTGGCCCTGCAAATACACTGTTGCTGCTTAAGAAGGCAGATAAATAATATTTATGTGTGTCTATATGGCACTGCAGCGCAACATCCCACTCCCGGCATTGGGTCACCTAGTCCTTCCTTCCTCCGGCATCCATTTGTCGCTTGCAGTAAACATGCCATCCACCACCGAGAAATGTCCTGGAAGTCAGGAATAAATGAGTAACAGCGTCAGTTGCCGGCTGCCAACTCTTCCCCTCTTGCCAGTAACTGCTAGAACACCAAGCGCATCTCCTTCATTATTAGGGGCTATGAAGCACTATTAAGGACTGAATGGACTCCACCACCCCCTTCCCATGGAGTTGCCCTCCCTTCCCCTCCCTCCGGCCCTCCCATGCCCCCAGGATGGCTGAACTCGGCCACCTGCTGCCATCCACGATTTGCCTTGGTCGGCGCGAGTCCTTACGCCAGCCTAGCGCCTCCTAGGCTAACGTAGACATGCCTTGCAGCATGTTTGCCACAGCCCTAGGCCGATGCAGGCAACATGCGTTGGCCCAGGAGACCCTCTAGGTTGCTCACAAGATTTGGGTGCCGCCATCTTGGATCTCACGAAATCTCAAGAGATTTGGGCACCATCATCTTGGATCTCGCGAGATGTTGCAAGGTCCAAGATGGCGGCCCCTGGCTGGAAAGGCTGCAGGGGCATTGTGACCTGGGTAAGATGTCGCAGAGGACAGAGTGCTGAACTTTGACTAGGGAGACACAAGTGCAGAATTCCCACTCAGCCAAGGAAGTTCATTTAGGACAAGTCACTCTCAACCCGGATCTGCATCACAAGGCTGTTGTGAAGATAAAACGGGATCGACATTCTGAACGGCTGGAAGGGAAGGTAGGACATAAGTATGACTAACAGAGGGATGCTCAAACATCCTTCTTGCATTTTTTACACCCTGGTGGCTTTTATGATTTTACAGAAAATACTTTCTACGCAACAGGAATGTTAGCAACAGCTCCACAAAACTGTCGCAATGTGCATTTTCATCCCTCTGTATTCATACTTTGAGAGACTCCTCTTTTTGCAGCTGAAATCTGAAGTTCAATCTATAACCAAAAATTATGTCCTGAATTCCCTTACTTACTTGCCTGTCTTCCCACCCTCCAGCCCAATTCCCCTTTACACCACCAGAGAGCTGATGATAAACACTGTTTTGCATTGCCTAGACATCTGTGTGCCTGCTCATTTTTATTCATTATAAGATTATGCAATACAAAAGGACTATTCCTATATAGACTTTTTTCTACCTGATAAATGGATAGCTCCATTGGTTTTTCTATCTGACAGTCCTTAAGCCCAATAAGCTTGACTTAATTAATCTGTTTAATTTATTGATTCAGTCCACGGCAAAAGAGCATTCTCCTTTAAACTGGCGCTTCATCATCTTGAGCTATGCTCTTTTTTTCCAAATCTGAAATTTACTTAGAAGCCGACACGCTTCCCGTATGAGACACCACATGCAAAAAAAATGCAAAAGCAACATTAAATACAACTTGGCAGCTTTAAGTAATGACCAAGAGGTCAAGGCATAACGTGACCTATTTTCTTACAGTCTGTTTCATTCAGTGGACCTTCCAAAGTGCATATGTCCTGGGGCTCAGACCCAAAGCTAAAAGGAAGAATACGGACAGAAGGCATTCTCACGTCCCCCAAAGAGAGGGGCATCAAAGGGGCTCTGGCTGGTGGACATGGGTTTGGGCAAGAACATAAGAAGAGCCCTGCTGGATCATGCCAAAGGCCCATCTAGTCCAGCTTCCTGTATCTCACAGAGGCCCACCAGGTGCCCCAGGGAGGCACGAGACAACAAGATGCTTGCATCTTGTTGCCACTCCCTTGCACCCGGTACTCTGAAGTACTAAGGAGGTAGATCACGCCATGCTGGAGACATAAAAAGACCCTTTATTCAGGGAAACGCCTGGCTTGGCCCTGGGGGTTGATGGCACCCACCAGGCAACAGGAGCCTGTGAAAGCCACGCTTGTGTCATCCCGTGGCTGAAACTTGGGCAGCTGCTGTCCAAGGTGCTGATTTACCACCTAACCTTCCCTGGACTATCCTCACAGTCCCATCAATTGCATAGTCCCATCAATTGCCCAGTGCAACAGTTAAGTGTTCCAACTCAAGCAGGGCTCATGGAAATGTTCTACATTCCCTTCCCTGATATATCTGGAGAAGGTTGCATTTCTTTCCCCATTGAATTACATAGCGGGGAGGGTACCCCAGAGAGGGGTATCAAAGGGGCTCTGGCCAGTGGACATGGATTTGGATGAGGAGACACACCATGCAACACTGGAGAGGTAAAAAGACCAGGAAAACTCCTGGCTCAGCCCTGGGGGTCTGTGCATGACAGCCTCCTGCACCTGAGCAGCATTGCACCTCAATGGGATGCTGCTGCCCAACTTTTTATAATGACATCACTTCCACCCACTCGGGAGAACACTACTCTTGAACCATGCGGTCTATGGCAGCTGCTCCCCTGCGCTTTGGCATGAGATGGCAGCACATTCCAGCTTTGGTTTTTGTTTTTTTTCCCCGAGCTTCTTCAAAGCAAAAAGTCTCAGACACCAAATGCAAGGAGATGAAATCAAGATCAAATCAGAATCTCGGTTCAATTATTTTCCGTATGCAGAAGCCCACAGCGAAGTCTGCTGGCAGTTAAATTGTGTCCAAGAACGTTTCCATTGGGGCCAGATATGTTGGCTGTTTAAAAGATGTTCTGAGAATAATGTTGTCAATGGTGGAAGCAGAGTCACGGTTCCCACCATCCACCTCAATGCCCATCCACGCATATTGGAAGGTTGCTTTTCAGCAAGTTAATCCAAGCTGCAGTCTGGGCTGCCACGCATTATTCTCCCACCCCCCACTTTGTCCCTGTGTAATTGGGTAAAATATGCAGCAGTTATTCCATTTGCTCTCGCAGAAAGGTTATGATCTAGGACAGCAATCCAATCCAGATGGAAGAAAAGGCATAGCCTATTTTTATCTGCTCCTCCGAGTCCGTCTGCAACAAACAGACAACCGAGGGTAACACATTGCAAATGATTAATTCCACTAGTGTATAGTAACTAACTGCTCATCTTTAGAGACATCCTGTACTTGGGGCTGTCGGCTCCTTCGTATCTAAGGGGAGGAAAAAGGAAGCTCGCACCAAGGCAAACTGAATTTTGTGCACCACAAGTAGGGGAAACCATGGTGACAAACAGGCAGGGAAAAAGAAAGGGGCAGACTGGAAATAATCTTGGCTCTACAACATAACAACAAATCCTTATGAAACTCATTAAAATAACTGAGGGTGCAATCCTAACCTGGAGTTAGGCCAGCACAGTTAGGCCAGCACAGTTTGGCTGGCACAAGGGACACCATGAAGCAGGTTTGGACCATTCTAGGAGTTGGGGGGGGGGGGATGGCGCACATCTGGGTGCTGGCCTCTCTGCCTCCGAGAGTGGTCCAAACATACTTTACAGTGGCCCTTTTAATACATGTATTTATATACCGCCTTTCTTAAGATCACTAGATCTCTCTAATGACTGTAACTCAAGGCGGTTTACATAGGCAGACTTTTATTCACAAACCCGAAGGTTTTTACAATTTACAGAAATGTTCTATCTTTCAAGAACAACACTCATACAGATCTTTCTTTCTTGATTTAGCCTTCTTTCTTAGCCACCCATCTGTCTTCTGCTGGCTGATAAGAGGCTTCCCTGCTCCCACCAGAGATGCAGCTGACTTCAGCACACTCCTCCTCCCACGAGGCAGCTGGAACTCAGCTTTTAATCAGCCGCAGTTTGCAAGGTCTGTCGCTCACAGAGACTTCCGGTAGTCCCTTGTGCCAGCCAAACTTTGCTGGCCAACTATTCCAGCTTAACTCCAGGTTAGACATGCAACTGCTTCAAGAGGAAGGTTGTTTCGATTCTGAAGAATACGCGAGTACAAGGAAGACGTCAATAAGGGAGGAAGAGCCTGGCACGTGAGCGTCCTCACACTTGACTTGTCAGCAAATTGTTGCAAGTCAATTTCTGGAGCACGAGGCTATCATTTACACTAATCCCTATTTTTCAAAGGCAGCCATATTTCCTTTGATTCTGAGTGATAGACTCAATTTTTCCCCTTTGTGCTTTTTTTTGTTTGTTTCACATCTGCCTCATCAGTCCTTTTTTGTGCAATTACCCCTTTGAAACGGGAACTTAGCCGCCCTTGCTTCTGCAAAACGTTAAACAAGTATACAGATGCATTAAGCTTTCCAAAATCAATCTCGGGAACCCTCCCCGCTATTTAATTTAATGGGGGAAGAAATGCAACCTCATCCAGATATACCAGGAAAGGGAACGCTCCACTCTGTAGAACATTTCTATGAGCCCCGCTTGAGATGGAACACTGTTGCACTGGGTGGGCCCTAAGCAGTAGATGCTTCTCAATTGATGGGTCTGGGATCTGTGGGACTCCTTGCCACAGGAAGTGGTGATGGCATCTGGCCTAGGTGTCTTTAAAAGGGGCTTGGACAGATTTCTGGAGGAAAAGCCCTTCGTGGGCTATAGGCCATGACGGGTGGTGCAACCTCCTTTAGGCTACTTCAGAATGCCAGACGCAGGGGAGTGGCAGCAGGATGTAGGCATCTTGTTGTCTTGTGTGCTCCCCAAGGTATCTGGTGGGCCACTGTGAGACACAGGAAGCTGGACTAGAGGGGCCTTTGGCCTGATCCAGCAGGGCCCTTCTTACGTTCTTAATTGCCAATTCAATGCAGCAGGGCCAGAAAAGACGTTGAGTCTTTAAAGAGCTGCTCTCTCTTAGTAAACAGCACTGAACTACAAGAATTAATACTCTGGTTACTTCATAGGAGACTTGTATTTGTAGCAGTACAAAAAAGGTTGCAGGATCTAATGTGGATCTTTAGACATGACTTTTCTTTAAAGCCAGGCACATGCTCTATTTTGCTTAGATGGCTTTGCAAATCTCCAGAGGCTGCATACTATATTTCAATTATTTAAGGATCTGTGAGAATTCTGCTCCTGCTGACCGCCTTTACACACACACACACACACACACACACACACACACACACACACCCTTCTCACTTGTTCTGATTAGGGCCATAAAAATCTGCTAAGGTGTGCATGCATAGGGAGGAAGATAGAAAGAGCCCATTTTCTCCAAATGACACAAAATAACCGGCCTAAAATGGTTGCATGAACATATTCCACATTGCTCTTTTTTTTCCCCCTCTCTTTAAGCGTGTCAGTATTGCAAAGCTCAAAATGTAGGTTGCGCTCCTTGAGAGGCACTTTAATAATGCAAGACCTTGCAAGGTCACCAAGAAAACAACTACCAATGTATTTCTTTCTCTTTGAAATGCGAGCCTCCTTCCCTCCCCGGCTTGGATGTACATATATTTGGAAGGTTACGGTGGGTTAATATCTCCCTTCGAGGTTGACAGCACATTGCCGCACTGTGGGAGGTGCTGGGAAAGAGGTTGCTGCACAAACACCTCTGTGGCGGCAAAGGACCACAGGTGGAAATTGCACAGGTATAGAGAGGTGGTAGGAGCAATTCCACATATCTACCAGCCCAACTCCCTTGCAGAGAGAGAGAGAGAGAGAGAGAGAGAGAGAGAGAGAAGAAAGTCTCTGTAATGCAGTGATGTCATGCAGGGGGAACGCAGGGGAACTCGGTTCCACTTGTTAAAATTAGGGCTGACTCCGCCCACTTCACTCCGCAGTGCTTCCCCCTCCTCCCCCCTCCCGATTCCTCGGCTTTTCTTCTTGGTTGGCCGGCACTCGGAGGGTTAAAGGGAGCGACTCTGGATTCCTAGAGGGGCGAAGGGGTCTACCCATAGGAACCAGTCTACCCATAGGAACCAGCCGCAGGTAGACCTGGGCTCCGCCAGCCTCTGGCTTATGACGTCACTTCCGGTGGGCGGGTCCTGACACATGCCAATCAAAAGTGAGTTCCTGTTCTTAAATCACTTAGATGCCACCACTGCTGTAATGGAAGATGCCATCATAGCCTTGGAACTTGGAAAACACTTGCCTACATCCTTGCCTTGAAAAACAAGCTCAGACTAGAGGAACATCCCTGCTTCCTTTGGCTCCAGCAGTCCAGCAGGGTCTGAAAAAGAAGACTGGAAGCAAGTCTCCTCAACTGCCCCCATATAGTGTTCCTTGCTTGTGCTCCGGGCCTGCCTGCTAATTAAGAACATAAGAACAGCCAAAGGCCCATTACATCTAGTCCAGCTTCCTGTATCTCACAGCGGCCCACCAGGTGCCCCAGGGAGGCATGAGACAACAAGATGCTTGCATCCTGTGGCCACTCCCTTGCACCCGGTACGCTGAAGTAGCCCACCACCAATGTAAGGAGGTTGTACAACCCATCATTGCCTATAGCCCACAATGGACTTTTCTTCCAGAAATCCATCCAATCCCCATTTAAAGGCATCTAGATTGTAATTCGTTTCCCCCCCACACACATTTCTCAGTTTTCCTCCTGCTGAGCCTTTGTCTCCATTCAGGTCCTTTGACAAACATTTCAAGGGCAGCACTTATGTGCTCCTCCCAGGGCTGGCTCCAGGAGGGGTTGGGGCCCAAGGCGGGGGGCCTTCCCATGCCCCCCCCACTCACCAAGAAATGTGCTTGTGCTGCTGCATACAAAGCCTGGCTCTTGGAAATGGCTGGTGGTGACCTGATGGCATCATCTCCTGCTTCCAGGAGGCCCATTTTGGGTAGTTCGAAAGCAAGGGCAGGTGGGGAGCTCAAAGTTAAGTTGTTCTGCTCACCCCACTGATCTACAGCCCACAGAGATCTCGGCTGCAGCCGCAGGCAATACTTTCGTTGCACTGGTGTGGAGTCCCCCAGTCAGTGATGTCATGCAGGGGGTACGCGGGGGTACGCAAGTACCGGTTTCTAGGATTACAGCCAGTGGTGGGATTCAAATAAATTAACAACCGGTTCTATGTCCTCCTTTCTTTGTACTGCTTCTTACTACAGCACTACTTTTTGTATATCAATAAATTAGCAACCGGTTCTGCAGAACTGGTGAGAACTGGCTGCATTCCACCACTGATTACAGCTGCCCCCGCCCATTCGCCCGCCCACTCGTCGACTCCGCCCTCTGCAACGTTTGAATTTCCTGCATGTTTGAGTTGCCTGCACATTCTCAAAGCCAGGCAGGCAGGCAGCGAGCGGAGCCTTTCCTTTCCTTGCCACTGAAAAATGAGTAGCTCTGGGGTTTTAACATGATGCCAGGCCTCCTTAACATGTTCTGGGGGTGCTGTGGAATACTGTTGCAACTGTTGGGTCAGTTTAAATTTGTCTGAGGCCTCAAAAAGGGCTTTTTTCATGTCACTTCCTGCCACAACATCACTTCTGGCTTATGACATCACTTCCAGTGGGCGGGTCCCGACACGTGCCAATCAAAAGTGAGTACCTGTTCTTAAATCATTTAGATGACGCCACTGCCCCCAGTGTCATGACATTGGTCACACTGGCTTAAGGCCAGCCCTGGCTCCTGCTGTAGAGAACCAAGCTCTTCCTGTAGGATGTCCTGCAGATCGCCACTCCCCCTTGATCATGCCCCTGTTCCCATTATCCAAAACCCAAACCTTTAGTCAAACTTGGGAAATCCACCCCTTGGGTTCAACACCAGCAATTGCATCCACTCTCTGGGCTAATCCAAAATTAATAGAAGTAGCTCCTCTAATTACGCTTGTGCAAAGGTCTTCTCAGGGAGGTCTAGTCGAGAGGGTAAAAGCCGCCGTTATGCCCAAAGATAAGATCCGAAGGTCGCCCAGTTTGAGAACACCGGAAGCTTCCGTGAGCGGCAGACCTTGAGAATGCAGCTGATAAGATCTGAGCTGAGCTGTCTCCAGCTGCCTGTGAGGGAGGAGTTGTGCTGGGCCAGCTACTTCTTTGGTGAGAGCAAAGAAGCTGTTTATCAGCCGGCAGGAAGGTGATCGTGCGGCCAGAAAGAAAAGACTGGACTATGAAAGTGTCATCTGAATGTAGTAGTTCTTGAAAGACAGAACCTCTTTGTGATTTGTAAAAGCCCTCAGGGTTAGAAAAAAGCCTGCCTATGTAAACCGCCTTGAATTAAAGTCGAAGCAGCAATCTAATGACTAAGAAAGACGGTATATAAATACCAGGTATTATTATTATTATTATTATTATTATTATTATTATTATTATTATTA
>JAJKFI010000023.1:10414755-10434732 GCA_029204185.1 Lerista edwardsae | reverse complement strand
TATTATTATTATTATTATTATTATTATTATTATTATTATTATTATTATTATTCATGCCTGCTCCAACAAACCCCTTCGGATGCAAACTGAGTCTTCCCCACTCGTATCACTTACCAAGGAGTGGGGAAGAGATGGCAGGGCAGACAACATTTGCTGGAGGGAAGCTGGAGAAGGTGGAAGGTTTAAAAAATATTTGCATGCATAAAAATTACAGATATTGGTGTGTGTGTCTATATAGACAGACAGAGAGAATTTCTATGCTTCTTCCTAATATGCAGCCTTAGGCTTTGCGACAAAAGCTCCAATTATTGTGCATAGGTATGGTTAGTTAAACAATTCTCTGCAATTCATAGTACCTAATTCTACTAAGTAATGAAATACAAACAGGGGAATAATAATAATAATAAACCCTCCAGTGACCCAGAATGAATAGTACCTGAACAGATCGCAAACCTCTTTTTTCCTTTCGCAGACCAATTGTGCTGGCAAATGAGATCAGGTCAAGAGGTGAACAAAAAGCAAATTTTCATGCCTGAGCAACTAACTCAAACAATACTTTGTTTTCTGTTAGGGGGCAACAAGGTGCTTTGTCACCATTCCAGGTAAAATGGTCTGATTGACAGAAAGCAGATTAGGAGTGGAGCAGGACAATAAAGTCAAGAGTCCCACTGTGAATCTGGAGGCAGCTCTCCAGATTGTGGCCTTTTGTCTCTAGGGCTTGGTATAATCAGTTTTAAAGAGCATGCCGCTTTCTCTATTCTCAACAGGTCCTCTGCAGGTCTATATTTATTGAATTGCCCGTAAATTAAGCTAACATTCAGCAAGCATGGATACATGCCCCCCCCTCCAAAGGCCCCTTCCTCTTCCAAGCTTGCTATGCGGCAATTAATTTTCCCAAGTTTTATATTCCACCCTAGGTGGACTTGGCTTGCACTGTGCAGCAACAGCGACCCCAACAATGGGGCAGTTCATGCCCTAAGGTAAGCTTAAAGGTAAAGGTTTCCCCACGACCGAATGGTCTAGTCGTGACCAACTGTAGGGGGCGGTGCTCATCTCCATTTCCAAGCCTATAGAGCCGGCGTTTTGTCCGAGGACAAGTTCCATGGTCATGTGGCCGGCATGACTCTACGCCATAGCACACAGAACGCCGTTCCCTTCCCACCAAAGTCGTCCCTATTTATCTACTTGCATTTAGGTGCTTTCGAGCTGCTAGGTTGGCAGGAGCTAGGACAAGCGACGGGAGCTCACTCCGCCACGTGGTCTCAAACTGCCAACCTTCCGGTCAGCAAGCTCAAAAGCTCAGTGATTTAACCCGCAGCGCCACCACGTCCCACGATAAGGTAAGGTAAGCTTATTGGAGGTCAAAAGGCTCCATTTTCTAATTTCTCTGATTGAAGGTGTCTTGAGTGATACGCATACTAAATTTCAGGTTACTAGGTAGCTGGAAACCTGAAGCGAACGCATTTGTGTATTTGAGAGAGATACACTTTGTGTCTCCCGTTGCTAAGGAATTATAGATGTCTTCATTTCAGGCTTTACATAAAGAGACATCAAGGTCTTTGTACGATGTGCACCAGATTCCGAGCCTTTATGTCATGTACCCTGACAATTTCAATTATCCAACCTCCAATGTCAGGCAGTGCTGGCTTCAATGCCAGATCTAGGCTGGGGACTGCGTGAATAAGCCAGGAAAAAAGACTTAACTCCCATGTTTCCTTTTTCTTCTCCCAATTCGCAGTCTCTTTAACTAACTACTTCCTGGTCTGCAGTCAAGTGCAGAAGTGGCAAGCTATAGTTTCTTCCTGCCCCGAAAGCCAGGATTAAAAGCCAAAAGGTTGCATTTCAGTTTGCAAGACAATTTGTAACTATGATTTAGTACAAACCAGCTAGCTAGCTCTTTGTCAACAATTTTGAAGCAGTGTTAATAGTAACAACAAGCATGGATGAGGCAGAATTTTAACAAAAACCAGTTCTGCCCTAAAGCTATTTTAAGTTAATAAGAAATGCCATTAACTAAGGGAGCATCTGGCAGAAACCAGCGTTCCTCAGAAAAAAATAATAATAGGATCTATTAGATAGCAATCAGCATTAAAATGTCATTATTTACCCACAATTAGCACTCCCTGGGACTCATGGTATTGTCGCTGCAGTTCATTCTTAATACAGCAAATAAAATATTACAAGATCCCAGACAACCTTGTTGTCCAACTGTGGGTTCTATACCAACATTTGTGTGTAATTTGCTGCTGTCTGCACAGCTGTCTTGCTCAAAGTCCCTCTTCAAGACAGGCATTTTAGAACGACTTGGCACCAACAAGTGAAAATAAATTTGCAATCAAAACACCGCACTCAACTGCAGAGACCCCCAAAACAACCTCTCTCCTTGCTTCCAAAAAAGGGATCACTTGGGAGATTACAGTAGTTCTTGGAAGCTCCCACCATTCTATATTCCAAGTCTAGAAAGAATCAATTCAGGAAGCTCTGAAAGGATTATTTTCCCCACTGAGAGCCAGTTTGGATGTTATACTCAGCTTAGAGAAGACCATCCCTATGAAAAGTGCATGACAATCTTCCACAGCCGGCGTGGGGACTTCAGAAATCAACATCAATCTCCCGGGTGCTACTGAAAGCAATTGTGGAGATTTCAACACAGGAGGTTTGCCTGGCTAAAGAATAATACATCACATAAGGGGCATAGGTAATGAAAGTGTAGCCCAGTGCAGAGGGCAAAATGTTGCCCTGGAACATCACAACAGGAAGTGACATCACATCATTTTCTTGGGGTTTTTTGGCCATAACTTTTGACAGAATGAAGATATTACATTCCAGTTTGTTTCATTGCATTCTGCATGAAATTCTGCAGCGACTGGTATGTAACTCGACAGTATTATTCCTTCAAATCACCATTTTAACAAGCCAAACTTTTTACATGACAGTTACATCTGGGTTTGGGGCCATAACTTTTGATCGAGTAAATATACTACAGGCTGGTTCATTTCATTGCATTCTGCATTAAATTATCTTTCCAATGATATGTAACATGATGGTATTATTTATTTATTTATTTTATTAGGGAGGCACCCATACACACCCATACATATTCATACATGCCAAGGTTTTCACCAATTTGGCCACTAGTGTCAAGCTCAGTTTGTGCCCCCCCCCAAAAGCTTGTTGCCCAGTGCTACTGCACCCTCTGCAATTCTTTAGCTACACCCCTGCATCACATCATGTTGAAGGGAAAAAAATTCCAGTAATAGGTTCAGCCACAGTTGTAACCCTACTCAGGCCCTCCAAACATATCAACTAAGCCCTATGCAGGCCCTATGCCGCACCTCAAAAAGGACATCGTGGAGCTGGAAAAGGTGCAGAAGAGAGCGACAAAAATGATTACAGGGCTGGGGCACCTCCCTTATGAAGAAAGACTGTGGCGTTTGGGGCTCTTCAGCCTAGAAAAAAGGCGCCTGAGGGGGGACATGATTGAGACATACAAAATAATGCAGGGAAGGGATAGAGTCGATAGAGGGATGTTCTTTTCCCTCTCTCAAAACACCAGAACCAGGGGGCATCCGCTAAAACTGAGGGTTGGGAAAGTTAAAACAGATAAAAGGAAGTACTTTTTTACCCAGTGGGTAGTTCATCTGTGGAACTCTTTGCTATAGGAGGTGGTGATGATATCTGGTCTAGATGCCTTTAAGAGGGGATTGGACGGGTTTCTGGAAGAAAAGTCCATCATGGGCTATAGGCAATGATGGGTTGTAACCTCCTTACATTAGTAGTAGGCTACTTCAGAGTACTGGGTGCAAGGGAGTGGCAACAGGATGCAAGCATCTTGTTGTCTCATGCCTCCCTGGGGCACCTGGTGGGCCGCTGTGAGATACAGGAAGCTGGACTAGATGGGCCTTTGGCCTGATCCAGCAGGGCTCTTCTTATGTTCTTATGTTCATTCTTTTAAGTGCGGCAAGGCTCCATGCTTCAGGATAGGGTTGGTGACCACATCAGTGTACAGAGATGGTACTAAAAACCAAAGATCTTGCTCCTAAAAGATGAAACGCCTACTTGTTACTGAATCATCATAATGAAAGCTTCAAAATCATCAAAGCATCAAGTGATACCTGCAATCACTGGATGTTATGAATCTATCCTGTTAAACAAGAAAAACGTTTTGGCAGGGAGTGAATTTAATCAAGGGGCAGAGCGTGCAGAACCGAGCACTTACTAAACATGTTTCCAGTTCCTTGGATCTAGTCTGCTAGATTTGGGAAAGAGAAAATTCTGAGGTAGAAATGCAGCTTCAAAAAATTACACCATTATAAATCACTTTCCGTGGCTTAATTCTTAACTGGAAAAAAAAATGCAAAGATCGGTAGATTTTCTTCACCTTTTCAAAAGGCTTGAAAGATTGTGCTGTGCTTGAACTTTCTGATGACTTTTAAAAAACAGATATAGATTATCAGACATGAGGGGAGGAAAAATGGAGCCTAAGCATTCTTGCCATAATAAATTACTTAAGAGTAAAATCAAATTTTCCACGAACTAGTTTGTGTCTCTTTAAAATGAAGACATCATTCCATGCGCTATCCTTTGGGCGAAAAAAAGAAAAAAAGTCCTGCAAGTATTCTTAGTGACTTTGAAAATCTGAGTCTCAAATGGAAATTGTCGTATAGTGGCACACAAAAGGACAAATGATGAAAGTGTCAAGGGAGTCAAATTAGCCTCTTTTTGATTGACGACTAGTCTGTCTGGACAGATGAATATTTGAAGTTGTGAAGTCTATGGAACCACACAAACCACAAAGGCCAAAATCAATATGAGGTGAAAATGAAGTGTTTTGTGTGCACCAAGAGTTGACAGGAGTCCTGCCTGTTATTTATTCACACAGCTTTGTGAAAGAAATCTGTCTGTAAGGGTGGGAGAATAGATTGATGGTTTGGACCTGGGGGAAAACCAGAGACAAATCGCATTATTAAACACACGTTTCACTGAGTTCTGCAGAATACAAATATCTGCTTTTTGCAGCCCCTTACCTATGTATAACTTATCTAGGCAACACCAACATGGGGGTCTGTAAAGGACTCTCGTGCAAAAGGGGGAAAAACCCCACACAAAACACTGTTGTAAAGATGGTTTTTCAGGAATAACTCAGGGAGCAAACCAGTTTCTTGAAATGCATACAGGCGGTCCTGTAAGCATTTTTATCTATGGGTTCAGAACCCACAGATTTGGCTCAGTGCAGGTTTCAAACACATGTAAGGAGGCTGCACAACCCACAAGAGAGGCCCACAATTTTGATTAAGCTTTAGGGTACAGAGGTACCCAGCCAGCCAAAGTTAATTCACTTTACAACACAGTCCTATACAAGATTACACATCAGTGTCTCCCACTAAGTTCATGGGGTTTACTCCCTCGAGTAGAATAAGACTTAGTTGTGAGTAAACAGACACAGGATTGCGTAGGATTCATTGGCTGCAATGAACTTGCTTAAGTTTGAAATCAGTGGAACTCTGGAAGTTTAAGAAACTTTAGAACGCAGGTCACGGTCCAACAAAAAGTTCCTGAACATTTTCATTTCAAGCTAACAAGCAAAGCAGCAGCAGCTTCCTTAGTAATTATTATGTCCAACTTCGAGCTTCTATTTACCTTGGAAATCAGCTAGGTGTTGCACTATTAATTTTCAAAGAAGGCATAATGTAATTGGTGGTCAGAACTGATGAGTGTGTTAAAAAGAGAGAGCTAATTGGGGAACTAGGGACCTTATTAAAAATCCATTCTTTCCCCCTAAATTTGCTTGTCTTTTTAACTGGTAAACCTCTCTCAAAGAGCCCATTTATTTGACGGCAAGTCTCGAAGAAGGGCAGATTCCTTACCTGTAGCTATATTGTGTCTGCACAGAGGAACACTTGCACATGGAGAGGAGTTCTGCGCATACTTAGAAGCTTCTAGAACAGTGGTTCCCAAACCAATGGGTCATCATGAGCCAATTTCAGGTGGGTCGCAAAGCATGTAGAGCAGCCATATTGAAAATACGGGAAGATGGGATGATGGAAAGGGGGAGGGTTGTGTGAGTGCTTTGCTTGTGTCAAGGTTGTAAACAGGCTTTTTTCTTTCTGATTCACTTTGCTATTGGAAAATGGCTGAGAAATCACCAACTGATTGCTGTATTCTGAGGAGAGCGCAGGCTTTGGCGTCACAATGATGTCACTTCTGGCCATGACATCACTTCCGGTGGGTCCTGGACAGATTGCCATTCCAATTCCGGATGCTGGAATAAGATGGATCTTTGCTCAGACTGGGCAATCTACACAGAGGCAGCTTTCCTCTTACCTGGAAGCAGAGGAAGGTTGATAAACGAACATGTACTCAGAATGCCCAAATGAGGCATCAATTTCAGGTCAGATTGCTGGATAAAGGTCAATGGCTTAGAGTAGATCACACTGCTGCTCTACAGCGCTCTAGGAGCAAAACACCTCTCAGGTTCTTGGAAGAAGATGAAACCATTCTAGTGAAGTGTGCTCTCAGTGAAAGTGGTGCCTGTCTTTTAGCCAACAGATAAACCTGGGAGATAATTACCCATTGAGTAGGGAGGAACATTTTTCCCTGCTGGGTTTCCAACAGCAAATGAACAGCCTGTTGTCTGCCTGGAATGGTGAAGTTTTATGAGCAGGGAAAGAATTACTGAATATTCAGTATGTACTAGCTTCTGAAGCTGGGTTTTGAAAGCAAGCACACAAGCAAGAATCAACTCTTGATCCATGTGGAATGCTGGGGCCATCTTAGGCTGAAAGCAGTGATGTCATGCAGGGGGTACGCGGGGGTACGCGAGTACCGGTTCCTAGGATTACGGCTGGCCCCGCCCATTCGCCTGCCCACTTGTCAACTCCGCCCCCTGCAACGTTTGAATTTCCTGCACGTTTGAGTTGCCTGCACGTTCTCAGAGCCAGGCAGGCAGGCAGGCAGGCAGCGAGCGGAGCCTTTCCTTTCCTTGCCACTGAAAAATGAGTTGCTCTGGGGTTTTAACCTGATGCCAGGCCTCCTTCACATGTTCTGGGGGTGCTGTGGAATACTGTTGCAACTGTTGGGTCAGTTTAAATTTGTCTGAGGCCTCAAAAAGGGCTTTTTTCATGTCACTTCCTGCCACGACATCACTTCCGGCTTATGATGTCACTTCTGGTGGGCGGGTCAGGACACGTGCCAATCAAAAGTGAGTACCTGTTCTTAAATCATTCAGATGACACCACTGGCTGAAAGGTAATGTCTCAATACCATTCTGTCTCTCTCAGGCATAAGCATAGAGGCCAAAGACCTTTGCAGGATAAGTCCCCCACATAGGACATGCCTCAGACACGAGTCTGAAAAATCAGAATCCCTTTCTGGGACGTACATTCAACATCTACAGTTCACAATGTTTTTATTTTCTTCCTTTCTTTTTTAATCAATGACAAGAGATAAATTCAGAAATAGATTGAGGTTAAAAAATCCACCTCTCTTACTTTCTTCTTTTACTTTTTTTTAAAATCAGATAATTATTATGAAAGGAGAGAAGATCCTTCCGTTTCTCTTCTCTTTTCCTTTACTGCAAAAGTAGAGGTACTAAATAAAGAAAAAAATAGGTAAAAAATGTTTCCTGTCTCCTTTTAAAGGTGTCTCTGCTTTCCATATGGTGGAGCCAGGGAACAAGTCACAAACCTGCACTTTGAGAGGTGTTTATATATAAGAACTAGCTGCTAACACTAAGAAAAATAAAAACTGAGATTAAAAATCATTTCTCCTTTGAATAATATGAGGGACAGAAGCTAGAAGTACCCTACTGCAATGCTGCTAAGGCAACGGTCTAAAAGACACTGAAGGCTTGGCAGACCTCACAGCAAGGGAATTCATGCGCAAGGGCAGAATGTTCAAGAAAATTCTAGAAGCTTCTACAGTCAGATCAGTGCATGCACTGAATGCCTCTATGCACAACTACACAGAGACCACAAAGAAGAACTTCAAGAATGGACAACAAGCCTGCTGATAGGGTAACTGGTAATATTCTAAGGGGGGGGGAAATGATTAATAGGACTGAAAACACCTCCTTTAATGTGAAGATGGGATTTTTTGCTCTTGTATTCCTCAGAGGCAGAATCTTTATCAAAGCATCCCTGCTCAAAAGCAATTCTCTGGAGGGAAGAAACAGTTCAGAAGGCGGAACCTCTCCTTGAAGTGTGAAACCTAATAGGATAATGAGAGCATTTGTGCTTACAAAGTCGTTTCCTAGCCCTTTTAAAGATCCACAGCTCACAGAATCGAAAGAGCCCCAAGAAGAATGCAAGGCCAAGGAAGCTGGTCTGTGGTTCCAAGGCCAACTAACACACCACGTTGCAGAGAAACACAGGCCAGGGTGGCAGCTGCAGAAAAGCGCTCTTAAGGTTTCGGAGAGATGTAGCAGCAGCCAAAGAGAAGGAAAAATGCGTGGAGAAGATGAGACACAGCTGCAGCCTGCTCTTCTCCCGCAGGGTCTGCACAAGCTCCTGTGACTGGAACATTCCTAGAGCATCTGCAACAGACCCCAGAGGAGGAAAAGAGCAGCGAGACAGTGTGGCTTTTTTTTTCCCCCCAAGACAGTGTCAGACTGATAAAGGGCAATGAGGCAGCGGATTCCACCACAAGCAGTCAGGCTGAAATTAAATTTTGGGTCATTGTCAAGAGTGAGAGCTTGACCTTAAAAGGTGGGGAGGGGGGAACTGAGATTCCAATCTCCAATAGATGTCATTTTCTCATCTCCGAAGTGTTTCACCAACAAATGACATCATTCCTTAGCCATCATTTTGACCAACATGTTCTATCTCACTAGTATCTTCCCCCCCCCGTCCAATCACTCTGAGCAATTATGTTGTCACACAACAAGCAAGGGAGGCCTGAGCAAAACACGGAGCCCAATGGGACTGTGCTTCCTGTGGAACTCCTTGCCACAGGAGGTGGTGATGGCACCCGGCCTGGAAGCCTTTACAAGGACATTGGACAGATTTCTGGAAGAAAAGTCTATCACAAGTTATAAGTAATGATGGTTATAGGCAACTTCCTGGTTTTAGAAACAGGCTCAGTAGTGTCATTCAGTAATGATCAGACGGAACGCGAGGCGGGACTTACCGCCTGATTGGCTGCTCGTTGATGACGCGTTGCAACCTTGCCGAGCGCCGTGCGGGCACCCCTGGCTTTGGAGGGGGTGCCCGCTTGCCTGGGGGGGGCGCGCTGGGTGCTGAGGAGGGCCGCGGAGGGGCACGCCACCCGGAAGAAGCCCCCGCGGTGGAAAGGCAGGCGGCGACGTGTCACGGGCTCCCTGTCAATCAAGGGGTAAGTCCCGCCTCGCGTTCCGTCTGATCATTACTGAATGACACTACTGAACAGGCTACGTTGGAATGTCAGATAAAAGGGAGTGGCAACAAGATGCAGGCATCTCGTTGTCTTGTGTGCTCCCAGAGGCATCTGGTTGGCCACCGTGAGATACAGGAAGCTGGACTGGATGGGCCCTTTGGCCTGATCCAGCAGGGCTCTTATGTATCCCCTAGGCTTGCTGTGAAAAGAAGCTATCCCTGCTAACTGGGCAAGAGGCCCTTTTTCCAAGTGGTGTTCCTCTTATACTTAGCGTAGCGGGGAGAGTAATTGTCCCCCTTCACCCCTGCGCAGTGTCTTTTCTAGTGGCTGTTGCTGGGGGTGTTCTGCATTTTTTTTTTTTAGATTGTGAGCCCTTTTGGGACAGGGAGCCATTTCACTTTATTATTATTTGCCTCTAAACTGCTTTGTGAACTCCACATTGAAAAGCGGTATATAAATACTGTTGATTGCTTGATCCAATCTCTCAAGGAAGGCATACTCTGCTTCCAAGAATACTCGGCCCTTTCTCTGTGGATCCGTCATAAACAGAGGCATTTCTACAGGGATGGCAAAGCTCTAAGTGTTGCAAGAAGCCGTACCCTGTCATGTAAATCACTCCTCTCCTGCACCGTTTTAGCCAATCCTCACAGGGAACAGCAACATCTTGGAGAGGAGGGATTTACATGACAGGGTACGGCTTCTTGCAACACTTAGAGCTTTGCCATCCCTGTAGAAACGCCACTGGTCATGAAGGAAAGTAGTCTGGAATGACAGCATATTGCACCCAAGCCCCTGGCAGCTGAAGTGTTGGCCGCGATAAATGATGCAGGAAGAAACAACATATGAACGCGGGCCAGACCAATCCCAATTCAAAATTGCAGGTCACACTTTAACTTGAGAAAATTCAATTATACTCAGCTTCAAATCTGCTTAGCTGCCAGGGCCGGCCACTGGTGGTCTTGCAATGCTGAGACACTGGCAAGCATTCAACGAGCTGGCAGAGCCACTTTCTTAATTAAAGATGCTATTTTCTCCAGATAATTTAAGTCCACTGTCCTTTTAGAACGCTCCATCGCTACAACACGTTGTGCATTCAAAAGCATCTACCTTTGCAAGCTGATTTTTTTTTTTTTTGGCATAATAATGGAAGTTAGAGAAGCTGTCTCAGGTCTACCCCATGGAGATTTTGAACTGAAAGCCGATCTTTTCCCCATGACATGACCTCGCTGATCTGTTCCATCCGCTGCTAGGATTGATGTGATGCAAGGGGGCTGGCAATATTTAAATATATATTAAAAAGGTAAAGGTTTCCCCACGACCGAATGGTCTAGTCATGACCGACTGTAGGGGGCGGTGCTCATCTCCGTTTCTAAGCCTATAGAGCCGGCGTTTTGTCCGAGGACAAGCTTCCATGGTGATGTGGCCGGCATGACTCTACACCGTAGCGCATGGAACGCCGTTCCCTTCCCACCAAAGTGGTCCCTATTTATCTACTTGCATTTTTAGGTGCTTTCGAACTGCTAGGTTGGCAGGAGCTGGGACAAGCAACGGGAGCTCACTCCGTCGCGCAGTCTTGAACTTCCAACCTTCCGGTCAGAAAGCCCAGCAGCAGCGGTTTAACCCACTGCGCCACCACGTCCCCAAATATATACACCCCACCTTTAAATCTGAGTGCAAAATTCACACTCCAGATTGCCAAAGCTGACATGTAATAAAATACATGATCATGACTTTTAAAAATGATCATCAAAACAGTGGAAAGCCAAGGTAAAATAAAAGAAGTCCAGAGCATAAAACTTTCAGAAGCAGTAATACCACCCTCCACTTTCTTGAGTTCAAGAAAGCTCAAGTAAAATGCTTCCTAAAACTGAGCAAAGTTGGCTCCAGGTTAGCGTCAATGGCCTAAGGGAAGGGAAGCATCACAGAAAAGGCCACACCCTTGGTCATCTTCTGCTTCACCACTGACATCCCAGCTGCTGCTGCAGCAGCAGGCTATTGGCTTGCTGCACTGGTGCGGGCCCCAATGCGACGACATTGGTCATATTGGCTTCAGGCCAGCCCTGAACACACCTTACGGCCAGTTTGCAATTAGTCAGGCTCAACTTTACGAAAAGTTGGGGAAAGACAACACTGAGCTCGTTCTGATGCGAAGTATTGGCAAACACACACACACACACACACACACAAGCTTACGCATGATTGACACCCTTTCAATAATAATTTTTTTTTTTTTAAGAATTTATACCCCGCCTTTCCCATGCCAAAGCAAATGCCCAAGGCAGCATACATGAGCAGGCTAGTCTAAAGGGCAGAAGATTTAGCCGAGAGGGTTAATGCCTCTGTTTGCCTGAAGATAAGAGCTGAAGATCCGAAGGTCGCCAGCTTGGGACTGCCGGAAGTCTCTGTGAGTGGCAGACCTTGCAAACTGCGGCTGATTGAAAAGCTGAATTCCAGCTGCCTCGTGGGAGGAGGAGTGTGCTGAAGTCAGCTGCGTCTCTGGTGAGAGCAGGGAAGCCTCTTATCAGCCAGCAGAAGACAGACGGGCGGCTAAAGAAAGAAGACTAAATCCAGAAAGATCCATCTGTATGAGTGTTATTCTTGAAAGATAGAACGTTTCTGTATAATTGTAAAAACCTTTGGGTTTGTGAATAAAGTCTGCCTATGTAAACCGCCTTGAGTTACAGTCATTAGAGTAATCTAGTGATCTTAAGAAAGGTGGTATATAAATATGAGCATTATATTAATTATTATTATTATTATTATTATTATTATTATTATTATTATTATTAAACCACCTTTATTATTATTAAACCCATTTTCAATGGGTTTTTTACAAATCGACAATATTCTTGTGATCCGCCAAATCCTCAGACCCAGATGTCGCTTTCACAGTGTGGTTCTCTCCTTTGGCTGCCTGCCATCCAGCCTCAGCAGGCAATCGCTAGTCAAGCCTGGACTTGTGTGCACTTGTGGGCAGGTCCACAGCGACTCTGTTCTGCCACCACCAGTACTGCAGCTTGTCACAGCCTGGCATCCGTCTCCCATCCAAAAGCAAACAGCAGATTTTCCTGCTTAGCTTCAGGCAGTACCAGCAGCTCAACCATCAGTCCACAATAAAGTCAGCAGCTTGATTCCCCCCTAAGATCTGAGGCTAATTCAACAATTCATGGATTGTTGATCCATTGGAACTCAACAATCCCAATGGATGGTGACAGTGATCTATAGCTGGGTTTCTGCCAGAGTTCACGAATTGCTCTTTCCCCCCACCTGTCCATGTCTGTCCTATTTTCCCTATTCGTAATGGGCAAGAATCGTATGACCCATCTATGCATTAGGAAATACAATCAGCCCTCCAGACCACAGAACCGCAGGAGGACTCACAGATTCCCAATGAAACCCATCACAAAGCTGCTTCCGCATGTCTGGGAAACTCTTAACAGTTTGGAACAGCGTGGAGGAGAGCAAAATTGATGCTGCAGTTGAAGGGAAATGTTTACTTCCAACATAACTAGATGAAAACAGGGCATTTGGTGAACAGGAAGGCTAAAAGCACCACGCCACGGCGCAAGACACTGAAGGTGCCTGGCCAAACGAAGATCGCTTCTCCACCGAGTGCCACAGATAAGACAATAATGCAGATTTGGACAGTGGCCAGAGAGGCAGACTAGAGGTGACAGCTGTTGGAAGCTATGATAGCTTCCACTGTAACCTGATATGGGTGCGAACAGATGGCAGCTCCTAGTATGCTATTTTCTGCATTATTGTGCTAATACCGAGATGGGGGGAGGAAGCAGGTACTTCTGACTCACAGCACAACGGCCACGGCCACCTGCAATCACTGCCCACAATGAATGGGCATCAGACCACAATGAGGCCATAACTTTGTTGTTGTTGTTCAGTCGCTAAGTCGTGTCCAACTCTGCGCGACCCCCTGGACCACAGCACGCCAGGCCTCCCTGTCCTCCACTAGCTTCCGGAGTTCGCCCAATTTCATGTCCATCACTTCGGTGACACTCTCTAACCATCTCATCCTCTGCCGCCCCCTTCTCCTTTTGCCTTCAACCTTTCCCAGCATGAGGGTCTTTTCTAAAGAGTCCTCTCTTCTCATGAGCTGGCCAAAGTACTTGAGCTTCAGCTTCAGGATTTGTCCTTCCAGGGAGCAATCAGGCTTGACTTCCTGTAGGATTGCCCGATTGGATCTCCTTGCAGTCCAGGGGACTCTCAAGAGTCTTCTCCAACACCATAATTCGAAAGCGTCTATTCTTCGGCGCTCTGCCTTTCTTATGGTCCAGCTCTCACAGCCATACATTGCTACTGGGAAAACCATCGCTTTGACTATGAGAACCTTTGTTGGCAGGGTGATGTCTCGGCTTTTGATTAAGTTGTCTAAGTTCGCCATAGCTTTCCTCCCAAGAAGTAAACATCCTTTAATTTCCTGGCTGCAGTCACCATCTGCGGTGATCTTGGAGCCCAGGAAGATAAAGTCTGTCACTGCTTCCATTTCCTCCCCTTCTATTTGCCAGGAAGTGATGGGAGTGGTGGCCATGATCTTAAGGCCATAACTACCTGTGGGTTTAAAGAGTGCGTGTGCATCAGAGGCATATCTTGTCCCCTCGAAACCTTGCCTATTATATAGAAAATTATCAAAGCTGCTTCTAAGAGACCACCCTAAAATCTAACTGGAGCTCCCTGGTATCGTAATAAGGCCAGGCCAGGCCCCCTGGTATCGTAATAAGCCCCCACACCCACATAACAAAAACTCCCATTACAATAAAGCCCGTCTCTCACTTGGCAGTAAAGGTAAAGGTAAAGGTTTCCCCACGACCGAATGGTCTAGTCGTGACCGACTGTAGGGGGCGGTGCTCATCTCAAAGCCTGTAGAGCCAGCGTTTTTGTCCGATCATGTGTCTGGTATGACTCTATGCCGTAGCGCACGGAACGCCGTTCCCTTCCCACCAAAGTGGTCCCTATTTATCTACTTGCATTTTTTAGGTGCTTTCGAACTGCTAGGTTGGCAGGAGCTGGGACAAGCGACGGGAGCTCACTCCGTCACGCGGTCCCGAACTCCCAAACTTGCGGTTGAAAGCCCAGCAACAGCGGATTAACTTGCTGCGCCACCACGACCCCCCACTTGGCTGTACTCAAGACCAAATGGCAGTTCATTGAAAAGCTTGCAGCCCCAAACAGGAAGGGTTTCATTCACTCCTCTAGAGAGCGTTTTGAGCTTCACCTTAGATACCTAATAGGGAGGTTGCCTCAAATCAATGCCAGATCCCAGAGTCTGCCCCTTGGTCCCTCTGAAACAGGAAGGTCCCTAAAGGTTTTCTTTTGGGCTGGGCCTTGCTGGAGGAACAAGGGCGCTTGTTACACCCTGACAATGACCAAGTTTCAGCCCCGACAGCCGAATCGTTCAGCCGGAAACGGCAGCATCCCAAGCTTTATGGCTTGATGCTGCTGAGCCAGTGATGTCATGCAGGGGGAACGCGGGGGAACTCAGTTCCACTAGTTAAAATTAGGGCTGACTCCGCCCACTTCACTCTCCCTCCTCCCCCCTCCCAATTCCTCTGCAAAGAGCTTTTCTTCTTGCTTGGCTGGCACTCAGAGGGTTAAAGGGAGCCACTCCGGATTCCTAGGGGGGGCGAAGGCAGTGATGTCATTCAGGGGGAACGGACCAGAACAGGCGTTCCAGATCCTAACGGGCTCCGTGCAGAGGTGGATCTAAGGGGGGGGCAAATCTGTAAGTTTTGCAAGAAGCCTTACCTTGCAGTGGAAAACACTCCTCTCCTGCGCTATCCTAGCCAATCCTCACAGGGAACAGCAACATCTTGGCATTGCTTACTGGCTACAGCAGCAAGGGAGAGGAGGGATTTACATGACAGGGTAAGGCTTCTTGCAAAACTACAGATTTGCCCCCCCCTTAGATCCGCCTCTGGCTCCGTGGCTGGTTCCGGGTTCCCGACAAGTGCCAATCAAAAGTGAGTTCCTGTTCCTAAATCATTTGAATGACACCACTGTGCTGAACATATAAACATATAAAGTGCACAGTCTCATGCGCTGAACGCCACCGCCCAGGAAAGCGCCAGGGAAAGGCCAAAGAGCAGAAGACATGGTCTTGAAACACACGAAGGCAAAAGAGAGGCGCTTCCTTCTGATCTTACGGCTAATTTACTTCTCTCATTCAGCTTAGCGCTGGAGAAAGCGTCTTGACACGCGATCCATTACAAAGGCAGGCACAGCAGAGAAGGGAATTTCGAAAGCTTGTTCCTGCGCCCTTGGCTTCGCGGCTCCTGATGTACTTGTTCAGCTCTGCCAGTTTCAGTGGCTTTTTTGTTGTCTTGACCGTGAAAAAATAGAGCTGGGGGGGTGGGGTGGGGGTTAGTGAGCGAGAATAAGGAAGGCTGTTCACTTGCAGAGAATGTATACCTCACTTCCTCTCTATGGCTTAATTGCTATTATTTGATACATGAAACAGCTGCACGGAGTATGTGGGAGGATGGGCATCATTTCTGTCGAGAGATTCCCTGTAGAAGAGATTTTGGCTCATAAATGATGCAAGAAATCTCTGGGCATACCTCAATTCCCCCAATTTCCAACAAAAAGGTGAGGATCCTGTATTTGCTGCTAAATCTTACAATGGAAGCGCACGGCCACTTATTGCATAGTGACTGGTGTAAAATTTCTCCCAGGAGAAGTGGACTGTGCTTGGGGTGCAATCTTAACCTGGAGGTAGGCCGGCAGGTTTAGGCCAGCAAAGTCTAGCCGGCACAAGGGCCACTGTAAAGTATGTTTGGACCACTCTTGGAGTCAGAGAGGCCAGCGCACAGTCATGTGCCATCCCCCCTGACTCTGAGAGTGTCCCTTGTGCCGGCCAAACTTCCCTGGCCTAACTGTGCCAGCCTAACTCCAGGTTAGGATTGCGCACTCAGTATCATGTATCAGTATACCATGGATACTGGGATGCCTATTAAAAAGATTTTAAAAAGGTAAAGGTTTCCCCACAACCGAATGGTCTAGTCGTGACCGACTGTAGGGGGCGGTGCTCATCTCCGTTTCTAAGCTGAAGACCCAGCATACATGAAGACAAGCTTCCATGGTCATGTGGCCGGCATGACTATATAATACGCCGAGGCGCACGGAACGCCGTTACCTTCCCACCGAAGTGGTCCCTATTTCTCTACACGCATTTTTACGTGCTTTCGAACTGCTAGGTTGGCAGGAGCTGGGACAAGCAACAGGAGCTCAGTCCGTTGCGCGGTCTTGAACTGCCAATCTTTCGGTCAGCAAGCTCACAACTCAGCTGCACCACCACATCCCTAAAAGATAGGGGAACATTATGCAAATCTTTTTTTACCTTGTTGCAGCAAAACCACTGCTGTTTCCCTATCTTTAAAAAGGCATCCCCAGTTTCAGATCTCCACAGGGGGTCCGGAACAGAAACCCTGCGACTACTGGGGCATGCCCAGTGATGTCATTCAGGGGGAACGGACCAGAACGGGCGTTCCGGATCCTAACGGGCTCCGTGGCTGGTTCCGGGTTCCTGACAAGTGCCAATCAAAAGTGAGTTCCTGTTCCCAAATCATTTGAATGACACCACTGGGCATGCCTATATACACAGCTGAGCTCATTGTACAACTGAAGGCTTTGACTGGATGCCCACATACAGAGGCAAAATGGTCCAAGGACAAAATTTAAATTTTTCCCCTTCTCTCTTTCTCTCACACACTTGCAGGTTTTGCTTAAGCAATTTTTTTTCTACAATTGAGAAATAGATCAATTTACAGCTGCCAAGCAGAGAGACATATTAAAAAATGAGAGTTATGGTAATATTTCAAGAGATGAATACAATGGCTGGTGTTTTGAAATCGCAAGAGTATTATTATTTACACCTCCCTTCTATTGAATACTCATCAGGAGAGCTTTGGAAACAGAACATTGCTTAATTAAGTGATTTTTATCTCGGGGAACCATGATTTAATAATAAGAGGTGGTTTCAATATCAGCTGGCATTTCCTTCATTCAATCATCTTTTCCCAGTTATTATTAACAAAAGAACTAGTGTGATTGTAATAATAATTTCTCAAAGCAGTGGAAATGACTTTTTAAATGGGCTTTCATAATCGCACCACTTCCTGAAGCTTCCTCTAATCTTGAACGCTCTGCATCTGAAATTGGGGCTCTTAAGCAAAGATAAGCCTCTTCTTATGGTACACAATGCCGGCAATTTCAAAGAAATTTGTGCAGAAAGCATTCCCCCACAGCCCCACTAATGGAATGTAAGCTAGTTTGTCTTGTAAACATTGTTAGAAATGAGGACCAGTTCTGTTGGCAGGAGTGACGCCACACTTGGTAGGGAGAGGGCCACACTTGCCAACAGGAAACCAGGCAGTGCAATTGGTGTGGTTTCCAAAAGGTAAAGGTTTCCCCACGACCGAATGGTCTAGTTGTGACTGACTGTAGGGGGCGGTGCTCATCTCCGTTTCTAAGCCTGCAGAGCCGGCATTTTGTCTGAAGACAAGCTTCCGTGGTCATGTGGCCGGCATGACTATACGCCAAGGCGCACGGAACGCCGTTCCCTTCCCACCTAAGTAGTCCCTATTTATCTACTTGCATTTAGGTGCTTTCGAACTGCTAGGTTGGCAGGAGCTGGGACAAGCAACAGGAGCTCACTATGTCGCGCAGTCTTGAACTCCCAACCTTATGGTCGGAAAGCCCAGCAGCAGCGGTTTAACCCACTGCGCCACCACGTCCCTAACCGAATCTGGGGTTAGGCTGGCACAATTGTGCCAGCCAAACTTTGTTGTCCTAAGGGCCACCGAAAAGCACATTTGGACCACTCTTGGAGAGAGGGAGGATGGCGCACATCTGTGTGCTGGCCTCTCTGACTCAGAGAGTGGTCCAAACATATTTTACAGAGTCCCTTGTGCCGGCCAAACTTTGCTGGCCTAACTGTGCTGACCTGCACACAAACAGTGTATTCAGCATCCTCAAGGGAAAAAAATTACCTTTGGGTATAAGGTATATATGAAATATAAATGAATTTTGTGTTTAGACTTGGGTCCAGTGATGTCATTCAGGGCGAACGGACCAGAACGGGCATTCCGGATCCTAACGGGCTCCATGGCTGGTTCTGGGTTCCCGACAAGTGCCAATCAAAAGTGAGTTCCTGTTCCTAAATCATTGGAATGACACCACTGCTTGGGTCCCATCCCCAAGGAATATGCAAATATTCCAAATTTCTAAAAATAAATAATTTGATATCTGAAACACTTCTGGCCGCAAGCATTTTGGATAAGGAATATTCGACCTGCACGAATAAAAACATTAAAGGCCAGGATGAAGGAAGAAGGTGTCTCAAGGTCTTCCCCTCCTTTCTTTCTTCTGCCAAACAAAAAGGGAATGTTCTTTTTTTATACCGATTCCTGCCCCAGGAATCCTAATTGGGCAGGCAAAGAACTTCTGCGCATGAGAAGCATCTGTGCAGTCTACTTCCCCGAGGCCCAACATTTCTTCTAAGGACCAAGCAGACTGGCGCCTGCTACAAGAGAGGCCACCGGTTCATAACTTAACAAGAAGGATGTGGCAGGGCAAAAGCAACCATCATATTTCACTGTGTGTGAAAGGGAAGAAGGATTCCTGCACAAGGGAATAGTCTGGGGGGGGGAGAGATGGACAGAGGGCTGCACAGAGATGAATGAGTAAACTATGGCCAGCTGCATGCATGGGGATAATGCGTGGATGTGGCACAACGAATGGATAGTTAGCTTGCACTTGGAAGCACATAGCTGGATAGATGGATGGGGAAAGGGCTGATAAATGGCACAGGGGAATCAGATGTGTAGCTGTACGTTACAGAGAATGAATAAGCAATCTTTGTGGTGCTAGATGTACAGCTCTCATTGGACAGGGTGCACACTTTGCCCCACCAATGTCCGTTTTTAAAAGAATCCTGGGAACTCTTTCAAGCAGCCATCCTTCAGGTGAGGGTCCAAAGTGTGGGTCCTACTTACTGCTTTAAAACTGCTGTACCAAATGCTTCATTTTCCTTTGGATGTGCTTCCTTATCCCATACACAGCACAGTCCTACCCTGATGTTTGGCCAGCACAGTTAGGCCAGCAAAGTTTGGCGGGCGCAAGGGCCACTGTAAAGTGCATCTGAACCACTCGGCCAGTCAGCCTGCCTGCAATAACACAGGTTAGGATTGGGCTGTTACACTAAAATTGTAACCTGCACTTGAGATATAAGGTAGGAAAGGAGGGTACTAATAGTTAGGGGCACCCAGAGATGTCTTCTGCAGAAGAAAGTCCTCTTGCATGAGTGGAAGGACATTACACAGTGTTGTTGCACAGAGACTGTTGTTTCCATTCCACAGTTTCACCTGCATTTGAGATACTGCTTTGTGTTCCCCCAGGTGAGCAGACACAACAGGGCCTTATAAGCTGTAAACCACATCTGGAAAGCTGGAAACCACATCTCCCCCAGAGAGGTCTGTCTTGTTCAGTCATATTTATTGGCCAACAGTGAAGACATAAAAGACCTTTGGGGCAAGTTAAAGTTGTGCTGCATCTAGGCAGGGGTGCGTCTCTCTCTCTCTCTCTCTCTCTCTCTCTCTCTCTCTCTCTCTCTCT
>JAJKFI010000023.1:10368407-10414745 GCA_029204185.1 Lerista edwardsae | reverse complement strand
TCTCTCTCTCTCTCTCTCTCTCTCTCTCTCTCTCTCTCTCTCTCTCTCTCTCTCTCTCTGTGTGTGTGTGTGTGTGTGTTGCTTGCTATTTGCTTTGTGCTTTTTAATAACTATTTTCATAGCCGTTTCAAAATTGCTCTGCATTGTTGAGAAACTGCTTTGGGGTTTCTTTGGGACTGAACAGCAGGGAATGTTAACATGGTAAAATAAATTGCCTGGGGACGGGAAAAGCAACCAGAGGCATCCCCTGGCCTCTGCCGTCAGCCGGATGACTAAGGGTCGCTGGAGGTTACACTCCCTGCCTCCCCGAATGAACACAATCAGCCTAGCCCCCACCAGCAGTCAGAGAGCAGCTGCCCGGAGCTCACTGTCTCCTTCCTGCTTGAAAAGGACCCTGCTCCAGATGTTACATTGCCTGGACACTGGAGAATCAAGCAGAGGCATAAACCACCGGGCTTCCAGGGCTTGTGGGTTGTTCTCTGTTGTTATTGTAACATGCAAGACTTTCCAGAGATGATGCTTCTCAAAAAGGGGGCAAAAGCTGTATGTAAATAAATACATTGTGACTCTCCTTGAGGATCCATCCCCCTTGTGGTGAGGTGGGGAGAACGGAGGCATGCAAGTACTGTAAATAACTCAATACAATTGGTTTTTGGGGGCAGAATGAAATATGTCTTGAAAAATCTGGGTCTTGCTTATTCACATCACCCAACTTTGATTTTCCCACCCTCCTTTAGAACGTTTGCAGACACCAGCTCAAAACCACAACAATCAATCAATCAATCACTAGTATTTATATACCGCTTTTCAACACAAAGTTCACAAAGCGGTTTACAGGCAAATAATAACATTAAAGTTAAATGGCCACAACAGCCACTGGGTGCATTAAAACACGACAACAGTGCATTCTGGGTTAAGGATTGCTATTTTGGGTAGTCTCTCTTGCAATAAAGTATCCTAAAAACACATGTGGGGGGGGGGGGGGAAGCCATGCTGAGAAAATAACCCATGACTGGAAAAATTGTCGTAGAGGCTTTAAATTGAGAACTTAGCTCCTTTTGGATGCCGTGGAAAGCTATTTGGCCTCTTAAACACATGCATAAATACACATCCATATGTGCATTATGCGCTTTCTATGTGCATTAAACAGAATCGGAAATCCTCACGTTGTATTTAAAGGTCAGGAGGGATTGTCGTTCTTCTGAAAGGCCTCCAAGCCCCATAAAGGGGTGCAGCTAAGCTGGATTAGTTTCCGGCAATGTGTGCATACAAAATGTAAGCTGATTAGGAATTTCATGACCTATATCTGTACATGAAGAGGAGCACTGCATAATGTCGTTTCCCCCCCCCCCCACTTCCCAACCAAAGATTACAAAAATCAATTTGTATACGTTCTGGTGGCACGTTCCTCAGTTGTGCTACTCCAGTTTCCTTTCCTTCCTTCTTATTTTCCTCCCAAACAGATAGCACACTCCAGCTACCCTTATTTACTAGCAAAGTTCTCTATTATCTGGCATGTGAGCTTGTAAAACTAAACAGAAACCCCTTATTTTGGGGGGCAGGAGGGTTAGTCGAGAGGGTTAAAGCCTCCGTTTGCCTGAAGCTAAGATCCGAAGGTCACCCACTTGAGAACACTGGAAGCTTCCATGAGCGGCAGACCTCGACTGATAAGAGCTGAGCTGCCTCCAGCTGCCTGTGAGAGAGGAGTTGTGCTGGGCCAGCTGTTTCTTTGGTGGGAGCAGAGAAGCTGCTTATCAGCCAGCAGGAAGGCAAGCGTGTGGCCAGAAAGGACTAGACCATGAAAGTTCCATCTGTATGTTGGTGTAGTTCTTGAAAGACAGAACTTCTTTGTAATTTGTAAAAAAAAAAAAACCCTGCAGGTTTAGAGAAATAAAGCCTGCCTATGTAAACCGCCTTGAATTAAAGTCAGAGGAGCAATCTAATGACCAAAGAAAGGCGGTGTATAAATACCATTATTATTATTATTATTATTATTATTATTATTATTATTATTATTATTATTATTTTAGTGTAACATTTACATGCATGCACATACAGGTCGAGTATCCCATTATCCAGTCTGACTGGGATGGGGCCTGGATTTTGGAATAATTGCATCCACCTCATGAGAACTGTTTTCTCTTGCTCTTTTCACTGTGAAAAGTTGGGTGCCTGTTGGCCTCTTGGACATTTTTCAACCATTGCACATACCCCAGAAGCAGAGACTAGAACTAACAGCCTGTACGTGGGAACGAACACAAGACCTTCTAGTGTTCACACTACAGAAAGTTTTTTTTTTTTTTTTAAGGGACAAAAATGTCTGGATTTTGAAACAGTCTGGATTTTGGATGTACAAATAAGGGATCATCTACCTGATCCAAGATAAGGTGGGTGATGGGTTGGGTCTTCTCTGCTGCAGGCACCAACTGCGTGAAGGAGGAGGAGAAAATAAGCCAGCAAGACATAGTCCTCCTATCCTGCCCTTTCCCTTTTCCTCTTGTACTGCATTCCCATTGTTTGGTTTATGGGTTAAGTTTAGTGGTGTCATCTACCCTCACGGAGACGGAACGCTGGGTGGGACTTACGTTTGATTGGCTGCCTGCCCATTCGCATCCGCCACCTTCCTGCTCGCCCAGGCACCCGGCGCGCCCCCCGGCCCCCCCCCGCGTCCATCACGGAGCTGGGCGAGCAGCGGTGGGGCGCGGCGACCGAGGGCAGCCCGCGTGGCGGGGGGAAGGCGGCGGAATCGCACGGACCAGGCTGCCAATCAAACGTAAATCCCGCCCAGCGTTCGTCTCCACGAGAGTAGATGACACCACTGGTTAAGTTGCCCTGGGTGCCTTGTCCACAGAAGAGCAGCCTACAAATTCCTTAGATAAATACATAAAACAAGCACAGCAACTATTGCTCGCAGGGCTGGCCTTCAGCCAATGTGGCTAATGTCATCACATTGGGCCCCACATATCAGGGCCCCCCCACAACAGTGCAGCAAGCATATCGGCTACTGCTGCAGCCAGGATCTCTATGGGTTGTAAGTCAGTGAGGCGAACAGAGCAGCTTAGCCTTGGGCCCTCCTGCCTGCCCTTGCCTCCGAGCGGCCCAAACTGGACGCAGTTGGCAGTGATGTCATCACGTCACTATCCATCACGTATCCTATATCACCGTGTCAACTATTTCCAGCTGCCATGCTTTGCATGTGGCACCACAAGTGCTCTTCTTGGTGAGGGGGGGGCCCTCAGAAATGCTCCACTTTGGCCCCCCGCCCCGGTGCTCCTGGATCAGAGGAGCTCATGGTTCGGTTTAGTATTTCGCTTGCCTGCTGTTCCAATGTGGTTAACTTTTTCGGTACTGTTGTTTTAGCTGTCTTTTGTGGTTGCTGGGTGTTTTTTTAAATTATTATTTATTATTATTATTATTATTATATCGCAACCTCAAAAGGTTGCTTGGTAAGGCAAACGCAGGACATAAAGTTTAAAAGAAATACACCAGGGGAATAGGAGGGAAGAGGCAAGACTATGGCAAATTCAAGGCGGAGGCTCTGCGGAGCTGAAGCAAAGGCGCCACAATGTAAAGTCAATGGCATTCAAAGCACTAACAGCAGGGATCAATTGGGGAGGGGAGGAGAAAAGGAAAAGGTAGTCAGAAGTGTGACTCTGGCGGGAGATGCAAGGTCAGACCGGCAGGTGGGGGAAATTGGAGTAGCAGAACAAAAAACAATGCATTCACATTCATAACACATCACTCATGCAGTAGAGTTTGCTCTGCTTCCCATAGCCTCTTCCTACCCTACACTAAGCTTGGATGCAGCCAAGAAATCTGCCCTCTGTGAACTATGCTAATTACAGCCAACACACCAATGTGCACGCACGCAGACACTCCAAAAACGGAATTGACATTCTGCCACAGCAAGGATGCCCACGTTCTGTGCCGAGAAGAAAAGATGCAAATCGGTGCCCAGTTTACCCTCTTTGAATAATATAAATTAATTCTTTTAACTGGTTTTCTATTCTACATTTAGAAGTAATGGGGTGGTAGAGAGCAGCAAACAAAAACAAAAAAGATTGGCCCAGAAAAAAAGGGAACGGACCAAAAAGGACACCGTGATAAGGACTAGTTGGGAACAGTGGAAGGTTGCCAGAAAATTAATTTATGCTGATTTATAGCCCACACAATCCCAAGGGCTCGAAGTGGGTTCCTGCAATTATTCAGAACTAAGATAGATCATGTCCCCGAAAGGCTCCAAATGAATTGAGACAAGGCAATGAGGTGGGAGGTGTTAAGGGGAAGGGGGTGAACAAAAGAGAGGCAAAAGAAAATGAGAAGATCATGGAACTCATGAAAAGTTGCTGAAGTTCCAAGGAGAAGGGCAAGATCTGAGGAGGCTTTGCAAAACTCAGCTTGGGAATTGACGGAGTGTTCCTCTAGTCTAGAATGATGATTAGGAGAATGAGGTGTGAGCTACACCCCACCACGACCTCTGACCTGCAATTGTAATTCAAAGGATGGCACTCATCTGCGTGCTGGCCTCTCTGACTCCGAGAGTGGTCCAAACATACTTTATGGTGTCCCTTGTGCTGGCCAGACTTTGCTTTATTTACCTCAGAATTTTACCTCAGAAATTTACCTCAGAATGCCAGATACAAGGAAGTGGCGCTTGGACCACTCTCAGAGTCAGGGAGAATGGCGCACGTCTGTCTCCTGCCCTCTCTGACTCCGAGAGTGGTCCAAACGTCCTTTGTGGTGTCCCTTGTGCCGGCCAAACTTCGCTAGCCTAACTGTGCCGGCCTAACTCCAGGTTAGGATTGCGCCCTAACTCTTTGAGGACTAGGAAAAACTGTGCAAGACATGACAGTACTTCATTAGATTTCTCCAGAGTGAGGCTGGCTTCAACGTCCTTAGCTCAGTGTTCCTTCATTTTTAATTCAGGCCTTTTTCCAGACTTTCATTGGGGGCCAACCCAGCACCCGCCGCCATCTGCCACACAGCAGAGCATGCACAGATTTTTGTGTGTAGATGTGTGCTGTTGTGTGGCTTGGGGCACCACTCCAACACTAGTGTTGGCTATCAGTAACAGAACAAGCCTTCTCAGATCTCAGAAGCGGTGCTTCCTCAAAGCTGATCCCGAATCAATCAGATGTGGGAACCAGACTGGCAACCATGCGCAGAAAGGCTTTTTCGGGTGCCATCCAACCACACTGGAATGCTCTCCCGTGAGCTATTGGCTTGGCTGTTTCGCTCAGGATATGGGATTCTAGAAATAGGTATGGACAATTCTGTTACCCTGTTAACTGGGCAAGAGGTGGCTTTTCCAAGTGGCGCTCCTCTTATATTTAGCAGGGGGAGAGCAACAGTCTCTCTTCACCCCTGCGCAGTGTCTTTTCTAGTGGCTGTTGCTGGGGGTGTGCTGCATTTTTTTTTTTTAGATTGTGAGCCCTTTTGGGACAGGGAGCCATTTAACTTTAATGTTATTATTTGCCTGTAAACTGCTTAGTGACCTAGGTGTTGAAAAGCGGTGTATAAATACTGCTTGTTAGTTTCATTCTTTTTTTAAGATTAGCTTTACTATGAGTCTCTTGCTGTTCTGCTCTTCACACGGTAGGCTCCAGAATTTCACTCCTTCCCCCTTTTTCAAGCCTGCAAACCGTCCCTGAGTTACTGCCTTTCTAGCTGCACAATGTTGCCCTAGGAACTGGGGCAATCCCTGACCTCATTATCTTGTCCCAGAGCACCCAAGTCCTTCCCAAACACAGCAGGTACCATCACCTGAACTCAACACACATTTAGAAGGCAAAAGGATTTATTTTTTTTAAAAAAAAAAAAAAAGCACCATGACCAGCATTTGCAGTGTCAACATTTCACAAACTTTTTTTTAAAGCCCTAAAAATCCTTGCTTGGTACACAGAATATTTCTAATGCAATTGTACATCCTTTGCCAAAAATGAAAAAAAAGAGTCCTAGGACTAAAGGCAAAGGATAAAATGTGCTGCTTGTAGCATGTATTTTTTTTTTTTTTTGCCTTCCTCTGACCAGATTAAGAGCTGTTCAATAGAGGTATAATAGAATCTGTAAATCTACTACAACTCAGGAGCGGTAGAGCTGACATTGAAGATGCAGAGCTGTCATCCTGGAGATACCCGGAACAATGAACAGTTGCCATTGCCATACAGATAATGCTGTATATCACCTGGCAATGGTAAAGCGATAATAGGAAAGGACTGGGTTTCACCCAAAAATGAAAGTAAGATGAGGCTGTTAACTGCAAAAGCAACTGGAAGGTTTTGTGCTAAATAGAGATCAACAGCTACTAACGAAAGGCAAGAAGGGAAAAGAAATTGGTGAGCATTGTAGTATTTTGTACATGGAGATGTTACTCTGTCCACCCTTCAGAAACTGCTAGTCTAAGCTTCTCATTTTTCCACTAGTATAACAAACTGCTTACTTTATCACAAATCATCCTGTTGTTCCATGCATCTTTGGACCCAATTCCGTGAAATAAAACACAACTCTGCACCGCAGAGAAACTGATGTTAAGTGTGGTGGCTGCACAACAATGATGAGGTGTGAATTGGAATTTGCCCAGCGCCATGAATTCAGCAGTTGACCTTCAGCAACCGTTCCCTTTCAGACGCCACTCTAGACAGACAGCATGCCTATGCCTGCTGCTCGATGATGTCACTTCCGGCTATGACATCACTTCCAGGTTAATGATATCACTTCCGGTGGGTCCCGATACAAGTGCCATTCTAAAAAGTGGGCCCGAATCTAAAATTTGGTTTGAGAATCTACAACGCTTCTACCAACGCCAATGCATGTTTTGTCCACAAGACAACAAAAGAGCTTTTTTTTTTCAACCTGAAAGGGTTACGCTTGAATTCCTTTTCATGTGCTTCATCCTAGCCCTGCTCTCTCTTTCTTCCTCCACAAAGGCAATATATATCACACATATGAAAAGATGCTGATGGTTTCTGAACACATAAAACCAGAAATAATAGAACATCATGGATTATTTAAGACTCAAAGAGCTCAGATATAAAGCACTGTCGTCCCCCTCAGCCAGGTTCAGTACACGAAGAGAAAAATCCGAGTCAGAAGATGAACCACTAAGGTTTGCGTCAACCTCTAGGCTAGACTACTGTAATAAGCTCGATGTGAAGTTCGCTCTGATGTCTGTTCAGGGCCTTTGGGTGTGGCGTGCCCACATTTTTACATGTCAGTCCTCAAGACAAACCCCTTAAATGCTTCCCAGAAGACGGCAGAAATGCAGTGTAGATTCTGGGCAGACTGGCACGAGTTGGTCCCCAAAAGCAACCCGTCGGATTTCTCTATTCCACAATGGCTGCATTTGCCAAAGGGGTTCAAAATAAACTGCACTTTGGATCCGAGAGCCTTGCTCAGAGTAAGGGCCTAATCTGTCATGAGTTTAATTGCATGACTAGGCTGGGAATGGATTGGATGACGGGGGGGTGGGTTATGGGTAAATACCAAGCAGGGAGGCTTTGAACCACAGCCGAGAGACTCCAAATCAGCACCAAGTCATAGATTCAGATTTGCAGCTGCTCACAAAGCACAGTTTCCCAAATGGTGTCAGGATGAATATGCCTTGGCTTGGCAAACCACGGCTTTCACTTGTTCTCAGAGCAGGAGCAGCCTAATCTGGGACGACACCTGACATGGCTTCCCTTGGTCCTCCACTCTCACAACACACTAGACGTCGGTTCTCAGACATTTTAGCACCGGGACCCACTTTTTAGAATGACAGTCTTTCCAGGACCCACCAGAAGTGATGTCACGGCTGGAAGTGCTGTAATTGTGACCCAGAGGCATCTGGTGGGCCACTGTGAGACACAGGAAGCTGGACCGGATGGGCCTTTGGCCTGATCCAGCAGAACTGGATTCAGGCCTAGATTGGGTTGCAAGTTATGACAGCTCCCTCTCCACAGACAGGATAGCAAATTCTGTTTTATTTACCTCGTATCTACCTCAGACTTTTACCTCAGAAATTACCTCAGAATGCTAGACACAAGGGAGTGGCAACAGGATGCAGGCCTCTTGTTGTCTCATGTGCTCCCTGAGGCATCTGGTGGGCCACTGTGAGACACAGGAAGCTGGACCGGATGGGCCTTGGACCTGATCCAGCAGGGCTCTTCTTACGTTCATTACTACGACCGAAAGCTCTGTCATGGCAGCGGCCAACAATTTATGGGCCCTAGATGCCAAATGGCATGCCACTGTTCCAGAGAAATGAACTGGCAATCTCTTGCTAAAAGAAAGTGGACCCATGCAGGAAAATTCAAGATGCTAAGCTGAAAAGCTCACACATGATCAAAAGCACACAGAGGATGAACCAGAGGCTGGATTTGCCTACTTGTCGTATTTGCGAGTGGTCTGCCCAAACGCCTCCTGCAGGTATTCTCTCTGGCAGGCAGAGACATCAGAGTGACAAACTCCTTTGGGAACTACAGAAGGATGATTGCCGAGGCATTGCCAAGCCCGCAGCACTTCTGGAGCCGATGTCAACATGTCAGAATTAGCGGAGGTGCTAATTGGCATCCACCAGGTCTGATGAATGGGCAAACACGTCTCGCTGGAAACTGAGCACTCAGCTAATTTCAAGGCTGGGCCGAGTGCTAAGATGACAAACACATTCAGCTGCCACCGCCTTGTCGCACATCACAAGATGCTTTCTCCAGAATTTCTGTTGTTGCTGATGTTGTTGTCCCTGTGTAACAATTACTCCCTCGCCAATTTTATCACCGGCCAATTGACTGCACTTCCAGAAGGCTCCAGTGGCCCACACGCACACACGCACACACGCACACACAGAGTTCCTGTGTACACAACATATGCGCACATGTATGCATGCACAGCAAAAGAGAAATTCAAAGTCACAACACATCATCCTTAGTGGAAGCTAATCGCTCCTGTTCTGCATCAGAGACTTTTAACCATCCGAGTCTGCGCACAGCGTTACAGCAGGCACATTTTAAGGAGACGATCGTTCCTCCTGCAGTCCTTTTCCTATGAAAAGTTCAACATTAACAAGACTGTCACCTCCAGGAATTGAAATGTTTCCCACAGGCAATTTTCTCGTTGTGCAGCGTTTATAGCAGGAGTATAAAAGAGTCTATCCTGCACCAATTCAGACCTGCTAGCCTGTGTCGATCAGAATAGTAGAGCCTCGCTTAATGGTAATCTGTTCCAGGCAGACCATTCTATTGTGAAAATACTATAACGTGAAACCAGCCACACAATGACTCTCAAACATCTCAGTACCCAGGACCCACGTTTTAGAATGACAGTCTGTCTGGGACCCACCAGAAGTGATATCATGGCCGTCATTGTGACGCCAGAGCCTACCACTTTCCTAAAACGCAACAATAAGTTGGGTTATTTCTCAGCCATTTTCCAAGAGCAAAGTGAATCGGAAAGAAAAAAAAAGCCCATTTACAACCTTGACACCAGCAAAATAATCACACAGCCCTCCCCCTTTCCAGCATCCCTTTTTTCAATAACCAGAAATGATGGGTTTTCAGCCTCCACAAGGCCTCAGAATGCCTTCTGAGGGCCAAGGAGGCCGCAAATGGTTGCTCTGGCTCTCAGAAGACCCTCCAAGGGCCATATTCCACCCTCTCTGCTTAAAAAAAGAGGGCAGCCCCCAGAGCAGAGTGGTGATGCAACTGAGTGGGGAGGGAGCAATTTTGCCAGCCCTCCCTCCTTGCGCCTGGGGAAATTTGCCCCCTTGACCCCCCCTAGGAAAGACACTGGTCCTACCCCTGAAGCCTCCAGCATGTTCAGTCCCACAGCTGGATGCAGGGGGGGCTGTACAACCCTGCTGCTCCAGCACTGGTTTGCTTGCTATCACCCAGAACCCTGCCTGCTCTGCTGCTAGCTCTTGTCCTCTCCAATTCAAATCTCAGATGGCCTGTAGCAGACTCTGAACAAGTCCCCCAATTGCCTTGGGTTCATGCAGGGGCAGACCTAGTCAAAATGGCGCCCAGGGCACCCAATAGAAGTGTGCCCCCGTGGGAGCCCAGGTCTACCCACCAGAAGCAGCCTTGGGTAGACCTGGGCTCCACAGAGCCCAGGTCTACCCATTGGGACCAGGTACAGGTAGACCTGGGCTCCCCTTGAGGGAGCCCAGCTCTACCCATTAGAACCGACCTTGCCACTGGAGCCCCCCTAGACGGCCCCAAGATGGCGCCCAGGGCTCTTGCCCCCCCTGCCCCCCTAGATCCGCCACTGGGTTCATGCCCCACACGGCAATGATTTTGATGGCCCCTGTACGATGCGCAATGTTTGTTACAGTATACAGTTCACATGATCACAGAGCCACGGTTTTGCAGTCTGTTTTCTCACTGAGCAAGTATACTATTTCTGCACGTTCATCCTGCAGACACTACACCGACAGAGAGAGGGCTTGCGGAGGGGCGGGGAAGGATGTGCCGAAAAATCCCAAACCCAGACTTCTCAAATGCCTCGCCATTTCACAGAGAAGCAAGAAGGTGGATGATGTATTTCAGCAAACGGCATGTGAAGAGCTTCCCGGCTTCCGGCTTCTACAGAGATGCTGCATTTCAGTTCCTCTCGAATGAACCTCTAAGCTCTATTACAGACGCTTGAGATTATGTTGTCATAACTACATCTTTGTGTCTGAAATGAAGTGTGGGCTCTTAGGTGCTGCTCTTTTTATTAGATAAAAATCCTTTCAAAATTGGTAAATTAATGGCTATGTACCAGACAGCCACAAAGGAAAAAGGGAGAAGGTAACGTTGCTTATATACCCTTGCAGGGTACATGGATAGGGCAGTTTATTTTAAAAAGTCATTGAGAGCACAATCCTAACCTGGAGTTAGGCCGGCACAGTTAGGCCAGCAAAGCTTGGCCAGCACAAGGGACATCGTAAAGTGCGTTTGGACCACTCTCGGAGTCAGGGAGGATGACGCACGTCTGTGTGCCGGCCTCTCTGACTCCGAGCGTGGTCCAAACATCCTTTACGGTGCCCCTTGTACTGGCCAGACTTTGCTTTATTTACCTCATATTTACCTCAGAATTTTACCTCAAAAATTTACCTCAGAATGCCAGATACAAGGGAGTGGCATTTGGACCACTCTCGGAGTCAGGGAGGATGACGCACATCTGTGTGCCGGCCTCTCTGACTCCAAGCGTGGTCCAAACATCCTTTATGGTGTCCCTCATGCCGGCTAAACTTTGCTGGCCTAACTGTGCCGGCCTAACTCCAGGTTTGGATTGCGCTGTGAGAGTGTGTTTATATTTAATTACACATCCAAGACAATAGGACTGAACAGGGCCCGCTTTAGGAGAGGCAGGGCCCAACGTGGGGCATTCTCGTGACCCCCCTACCCACCCATATGATAAAACCAATGCCTTTCTCACTTCAGCCACCTGTTGTAAATACAATATATTCTTTTTAAAAAAGAAAGAAATTGCTCACCCATCAAGTAAATGCAGGAAATTCTTCAACCAGATAGATATTTCTAATACATCTCAGGAAACATGTTCTGAGCACACATCCCTGCGTCTCTCTAGCTCTCAGATAGCATCTGCCTTCAGACAGCTAGATTGCAGTGTGGGCTGTGGAACGTCAATTATTAGTAAAACGGGGAGGCTCAGTAAATGGGCAATTATTTGGTAAACTGCACTTTTCACTCTAAGTAGATGCCTTTTTTTTTTGCCTCCAGTAGCGCAATGAATTTTGCAGCAGTGAATTAGCATCTCTCTCTCTCCCCCATTGCACATATTTATCTTTAGATGGAATAGACAAAGGGAAGGAGGGTGACTCTGACGGACCCTGCTCGTAATTTTACTTTAGTTGAGAAAAGAAACAAATATGGCATACAATCTTAACCATGGTTTGTAGTGGGAGTAGCCAAGATTCATTCTCAAATCTTGAGCGGTGAGTTGAGAGATTTGTAGAGTACAATGCAAGGGAGTGGCCACAGGATCTTGTTGTCTTGTTGTCTCATGCCTCCCTGGGGCACCTGGTGGGGCCGCTGTGAGATACAGGAAGCTGGACTAGATGGGCCTTTGGCCTGATCCAGCAGGGCTCTTCTTATGATCTTAACCGACATCACTGTTTACGTGCACACATACTTTTGTGCATCTAAATTTATTTAGCCATCTATCCCAGACTGGAGAGGAAGGGACGGGTGTTCTGTAGGTGTCTTGATTTGAATTTGTGCTTAATAAAGTTAAACCCCAACCCCAATCTATTGTGTGTCTTCCTTGGGGGTGGTGCAAGGGTAATAGGCTACCTCAGAATGCCAGATGCAGGGGAGTGGCAGTGGGGTACAAGTATTGGGGTGTCCTGTGTGCTCCCTGAGGCATCTGGGGGGCACTGTGGGATACAGGAAGCCCCTGTACATGGGCCCTTGGCCTGATCCAGCAAGGCTTTTCTTATGTGCTTATGTACTATATGCTGCAAGGCTGTTGCTGCAATTTCGACCGGAAGGTTGGGAGTTTAAGACTGCAGGACGAAGTGAGCTCCCGTCGCTTGTCCCAGCTCCTGCCAACCTAGCAGCTCGAAAGCACCTAAACGCAAGTAGATAAATAGGGACCACTTTGGTGGGAAGGGAACGGCCTTCCGTGCGCTACGGCGTAGAGTCATGCCGGCCACATGACCACGGAAGCTTGTCCTCGGACAAAACACCGGCTCTACAGGCTTAGAAACGGAGATGAGCAGCGCCCCCTACAGTCGGTCACGACTAGAGCATTCGGTCCTGGGGAAACCTTTACCTTTTTACTATATGCTGCAAGGCAGTGCCGTTTACTATATAATAAAGCAGTGCTTCCCAAACCTACAAGGGAGTTGGGAGCACTGTAAATGTGTGCAGGGGAAGGGGGAAAAGCAGCAACACCATCCCCAGAATCATTCTGCTGCCGGGGATGGGAGGGTTTTTTCCTTATCACCAGCCTCCAGAGCTGCAGTCCTTGGTAAGAGGTCTGGGAAGCTCTTCACGGGACTCCCTGTGCCTCAAAATATGCAGACCTGTGCGGACCAAGTTGGGGGTTCTCCTGGATTCACAGCTGAGCCTGGAGTCTCAGGTGTCGGCGGTGGCCAGGGGAGCCTTTGCTCAGCTTCGGCTGATCCGCCAGCTGCGACCGTACCTGAGCTGCGCGGACCTGGCCACCATGACCCACGCCCTAGTGACATCTAGGTTAGACTATTGCAATGCGCTCTACGTGGGGCTGCCTTTGAAGACGGTTCGGAAATTACAACTAGTACAGAACGCGGCGGCTCGGGTGGTTGCTGGGGCATGTCGGTTTGACTCTGTCGAGCCACTGCTTCGGCGACTACACTGGCTGCCGGTTCTGTTCCGGGCCAAATTCAAAGTGCTGATGTTGACCTTTAAAGCCCTTTACGGCTCGGGTCCGGGGTATTTGAGGGACCGCCTCCTTCCATATAATCCAACCCGTACTCTTAGATCATCTGGGGGGGCCCTCCTGACTGTGCCGCCACCAGGAGAAGTGAGAGGGGTGGCGGCCAGGAAGAGGGCCTTTTCGGTGGTGGCCCCCCAACTCTGGAACACCCTCCCCTTAGAATTGAGAACTGCTCCCTCTTTGTTTATATTTCGGCGGGGGCTGAAGACCTTTTTATTCCAAAAAGCTTTTAATTGTTGACAGGCTGGCTGGTTATTATAACCCACGGGGCTTGTTGTTTTTTATATTGTTTTTAAATTTGTTTTTAATTGTGTTCTTAATTGTTGATTGTATTGTTTAATTCTGTTTTAATTGTTTTTAATTGTGAATTGTTATATTGTTTTTATATCTATATTGTAATGCCGCCTTGGGTGCCTTCGGGCACAATAAGGCGGGGTACAAATCTAATAATAAAATAAATAAATAAATAAATAAATAAATAAATAAATAAATAAATAAAAAAAACCCGGACACTGCAATTGGGGGCCCCTGCTCTAGCTTAAGAACATAAGAGCATAAGAAGAGCCCTGCTGGATCAGGCCAAAGGCCCATCTAGTCCAGCTTCCTGTATCTCACAGCGGCCCACCAGATGCCCCAGGGAGGCATGAGACAACAAGATGCCTGCATCTTCTGCATCTTCTGCCTGTAGCTTCTGCTACATCCTCACACTCCCTAGATTTAACAGGGAAGAGGAAGGCAGTAGAAGAGGACTTCCTTGTCCACTTTGTTTCCCAATCCTGGGACTTGAAGGACAAGGAGGAACGGAGGTGGGTGCTTCAGGCAACTTCAAGAAGAGGCAGCCCACTGTTTTGATAAATCGCTCGCTTAACGAAAAGTCATCTTCAAAATAAGTGCCTATTTGAGATTTCAGGCCCAAAAACACGTTAATTGAGTTTGCCGTCCTCAAAAGACCATTGAGGGAGCCAATTATCACATACAGATTCTACTAAGGCAGCCGCTGGATCAGGTGCCCAGTTGGAAGGCGGGGGCTTCCAGGGGCACATCAGGCAAACGGTTCTTTTGCTCGTTTCCCAGAGTCCGTAATCGACGCAGCTGAGATGTCCACCAAAGTCGCAGGGGAGTAACGGCAAATGAACCAAAAAATAATAATAAACAAATCAAAGCTGGTGTTCTAAGAAAAGTAAATCTTTTATGGAGTTCTGAAAGTGCACAGGGGGATAAAGAAAGGCACTTTTGTCAGAAGACATCAAAAGGCAGGAGAATAAGTACTTCGTATAGCCGACGTGCAGGACTTGTTTTAGCAAAGCTGAGAACAGTCATTCCCCATTTGTGCGCTGCAAGGAGTACATTCATTGAATAATTAAAAGGCTCCAGAGATACCCATGGAGGAAGCTGCCCACTGCTTCTCTGCATGAATTCATGGCCTGAGCCTTCGCTCATTTTGCCATCATAGTTCCTTTGGACAGCCAGGTAATTCCACGATATCAGGGATTCCCAACATCTTTCAACTGGTGGCTCCCTTGAGCAACTGGGCCATTGGCCACAGTTCCCCACTAGGACTACAATCCTATAGGGCAGTGGGTGTTTTGTGATTATTCTTAATAATTACATCTTTTGGGGTATCTATCCATCATTAATGTACACATCATCACCCCCAGTACTTTTCCACTAATAGCTCAGACTTCAAAACTCCAAAAGGATATGTTCTGAAATCATACCACCCGTATTCGAGACTAATCACATACTCAACTCTTCATGTTCTTTAAATTGGCCTGGAAAAGCACAGCAGTTCACCAAATTTTTTTCTTCTTCCCTGGTTTCCAGTGAGTAACTCCTAGCAAATAGCGCTGATTAATTTTTTTTCTGTTCCCTTAATGTTTACACACAGATCATACTGTTCTCTAATTTATTCATTACTCAAATTATGCAAACATTTTGTCAGCATAGGCCCACTTGGGCTGCAAATTTTCCGAATTGCAAATTGTGACTATTACGTTCAAACGGAGAGAATGCAATTTGCGCGACAATACGCCGACTAATTTGGTAGACAAGCCAATTTACGTAATGTACACAACTGACCTAGCTAATTAGCACTAGGAGGGTGTCTAGTTATTAGCGATGCTTATCACACATAATAATATTTCACACAGGATACTAAGGTACTAAAACAAGAGTAAAGATACCCAAGCAACGCTACATAGTTTGTACAAATGACTTGTTGTTCAGTCGCTAAGTCGTGTCCGACTCTTCGCGACCCCATGGACCACAGCACGCCAGGCCTCCCTGTCCTCCACTAGCTTCCTGAGTTCGCCCAGTTTCATGTTCATCGCTTCGGTGACACTGTCTAACCATCTCATCCTCTGCCGCCCCCTTCTCCTTTTGCCTTCCATCTTTCCCAGCATGAGGGTCTTTTCTAAAGAGGTGGCCTTTTTCTAAAGAGGTGGCCTTTCTCATGAGGTGGCCAAAGTATTGGAGCTTCAGCTCAGGATTTGTCCTTCCAGGGAGCAATCAGGCTTGACTTCCTGGAGGATTGACCGATTGGATCTCCTTGCAGTCCAGCGGACTCTCAAGAGTCTTCTCACAAATGATTAGAAGCTGGTTATTATTGTAATACTTTAATCACCTGACGACTATGATGAGTTGCATGTATGGAACAGTCACCACCAAGGATTTACCCACACACATTCTCCAATTGCAATGCTTTCCAATGAAATCCGTTCACACAGTAAGATGCCGTTCATCAGGAACAGATAAACCAAGTGGAATGCACGCATGTGGGAATCCAACCTGTGATCGCAGTGATGCTGAAATTCGGCGCATGCAGATCAACAGTTTGCAAATGTTAGACCATGAGACACCAATGGAACTTCGGGTGGCAGAGAGGGACTTTGTGTGGCTGCCATACAATGGCTGTGCGTCCAGCCAAAGACAGAAGTGACAAATTAGCCTCAGAAAAATTAGCAGCAAAAGTCCATTGGTTTGTCTCCTGCTGATTACTCTTCTCTGCTGAAGTCCTTCCAAAAAGAGGTTTGAAAGACAGCATTTGAGCGTTCCTACTGTCTTCACCACCCTGCAGTGCAAGAACTTCTGGAGCTCCATTTTCAAGCAGAACTGGTAGCAGGGATGCTCTGGGCAGTTGTGCTTACCCAAACGGTCAGCGCTGCTCACACAGAGAAAGGGTTTTTCCAAACCCCGGACCCAGCCCATGGGCTGGGGTTTGGAGACCCCTGGTGTAGTGAGATTGGGGATCACGACTTTTGACATTAAAAAAGGTTTCTCTCCATGTGTGTGTACTTCGTCAGTCACAGTAGCACAGAGTTCTTTACTTCTTCAGCAGGATGAACATTACAAGGTCAAACATTTTTGCAATGTATAGTCATTACAGCTGTAGTTGCAGGTCCAGGCTGCTATTTAGGGCAGGAGGCTAGACCCCCCTACACTTCATGCTTGATGTGATTATTCTTTGCAAGTACATACATTTCTGGCCAGCAACACCTCCATGCTCATTGATTATTGTTATATAAAGGGTAAAATGGGCCCATGTGCACCTAAATGCTACGACCACAAATTCTTTTACTTAAAACAGAACCCTGTTTTAAACAAGCTACTATAGTTATTTCGTGATACAGTATTCAAAGATAACCACAGCATGTACTCTTTTCTTGAACTTCACATCTCGATCTGTAAGCCTTTCAACTTGGCTGAGAATCTCGCCCACCCCATTTTGCCCACCCCAAAATGGCACCCACATTGCTAATTTTCCAAAAGTGGTGCTATTCTGTAATTCCATATACAATCAAGCATCAGTTCATTTTCAAATCCGTGGCAAGGTTTTCTCCATTCTTTTGCTTAAGATATATTTTCAAGCCCATTTTTTCCCCACCCAAAGAAAATAAGCTCCATTTGCTGTTCTGCACCACTTGTGAAATGGTAATTTGAACAAAGCTTTCCGACACACAACTTTCAGCATCATTTATGGAGAACTTTCAGCTGGGGAAGAACTGGCTTACAAATACAATCCTTAGCTTGTTCATTCCGCTGGTTTCCTTCGCGTTCCTCAGTCGTATCGGGAAGAAAAACCAAAAGAAAGGCTAATGAATCTGCAGCTGACTCATAGTTTTAAGTAATGCTGCTGGTTTCCTTTTAACCAAAAGTTTTATGTACTGCCTCTTTGAAAGGCAAGGCGAGAAGCAGTGGCATATCCAAGGAGGGTCAGGGAGGGTTAATTTCCCTAGATGCCAAGCCTCAAAGTGGGGACTCCCTCATCGGCCCTCAGAGCTGTCGCATCTGTTCTGAGGAGACTGCGTGCCGCCTTCTGAGAAGGCCTCTTGAAGGCCTGAGAAAGGCACTTCCAGGCTTTCAAACACGAAAAGTAGGCCTCCAGGTGCCTCCTGAAGCCTAGGAAGGCTGTACATGGAACCTCCCTGGACAGAACAGACATTTCTGGCACCCCCATATGCTTCCATATGGTGTATGAGGGGAATGGTGTATGAGGGAATAACCCCTGCTAACTGGGCAAGAGGCACTTTTTCAAGTGGTGTCCTCTTATATTTAGTAGGGGGAGAGCAATTGTCCCTTTTCACCCCAGCACAGCGTCTTTCTCGTGGCTGTTGCTGGTGGTGTTCTCCATTCCTTTAGATTGTGAGCCCTTTTGGGACAGGGAGCCATTTAACTTGAATGTTACTATTTGCCTGTAAACCGCTTTGTGAACTTTGTGTTGAAAAGCGGTATATAAATACTAGTGATTGATTGATTGATTGATTGATTGATGGAGATGTCAAAAATGTCTGACACCTGGCAACAAGGCCTCAGGATGAGATGGCTGTGTGAGAAAAGTGCGGGCCAGTTTCTTATCAGAAGTCTCTGCCATTAGTGAGGCCTCAATAATCTTCTCAGGGGACTCGGCTATTGGAGAGCGGCTGAGGAAATAACCCAACTTATTGCTGCCTTCACAGGAAGGCAGCAGGCTCTGGCCTCACAATGATGTCACTTTCGGCCATGACATCACTTCCGGTGGGTGTGGGGGAATTTGTCCGGGGACAAATTCACTCTAAAAAGTGGGTCCTGGCGCTCAAACATTTGAGAACCACTGGCCTAAGGTCTCACTAACTCCTAGCCAATCAGCTAATCCTAAATTCCGCTGAGTCTCTCTCTCTCTCTCTCTCTCTCTCTCTCTCTCTCTCTCTCTCTCTATTCTCCCTCATCCATTTGATTCAGGCAGCTTAGATCATTCTCCACACCTATGCCCAACTTAACCCTTAAAACACCCATACCTCTGTGACAGGGACTCCTTGAATCTCACCAGCTATTTTGTCCCCTTTCATCACAGGATGCAGCGCATTGCGCAACCCCCCATCGGCACAGCTGCATCCATGCTGGAAAGTTGGATCGGATTGGGTCCTTAATTGCAGCACCTCTCGAATGGGAATAAAAGCAGTTCTGCCTTGGACCCCACCAATGCTGCTAATACAAACTGTCCCACGTCCCTCTTTCTTTAAGTAAAAGATGCAAAGTCATTTGCACTGAAACATGCAAACCAACAAACCAGAGAACCAGCTTCCTTCCCTTTAATCCCTTCCCTTTAATTCCTTCCTTTGCCTCTCCTCCTTAATCACCCCAAGGCTATTATATAACCTGCCACTGGTGATCAAACTTGCTTTAAAACTATTGCTCATTAGAAACATCCTTTCAGTGGGATGTCAATGGAAACACACACATCTTGCCAACCTCAGTCACAGAATATTAGCAATATTCTGTGTTTTTGCAATTAGTGGCCCCTTGAATCGATGAAGGAGGAATAACCCTTCTCTAGCTAGTTAATGCTTCTGATTTTATTGTAGGGCTGGCAATAAAACTGCTCTTGGGGCCAGGCTCGATGGTAGAAAGGGTATGGAGTTTAAAAAGGATCGGGAGAAGCAGGCTAAATTAAGTGTTTATCTGGCAGATCCTTGTTTGTTCATACTATAATGCATGCTTCCCCCCCCCCCGAAGTAATTGGATGAACTGCTGAAGGTACTCAGATGCTGAACCGTAAGCACAATTCTCTTTTGGTGGGGAAAAATCCAGGGGGGAAGAAAGCAAAGTTGAGAGTCAATTTTCAATGCCAACAAGCCTCTTCCTATTGTAAATGAGACCTTGGAAAGAGTTAGCCATGATTCAACAAGGGATTAATTGCACAGCACCGAGAGTTTTCCGCTAGCAGAGTACAATGCATGGGTGAAACGCCTACCCTCACCCACCCACCCACCCACCCAAAGAACATAGCAGTGGTTTTAACACCTATTTCTCTGCATCAGTCAAATGCAAGGTCTCTAAAAATAACAGACAATCTCACTCTGGGAAGAACGAGGAGTTCTCATTTTCCTAAGAAAAGTAGGCAGAGTTAAAACCGCAAAGGATAACCACTGAATAAAAGCCCTGCTGGATCAGGACAAAGGCCCATCTAGAGCACCACGTTTCCCACAGTGGCCAGCCAGCTGCCTCTGGGAAGTCTTCAAACAAGAAAATGATGCATGGGACGGATAGAGTGGATAGAGCAGGAGTCAGGGAACTTTTTTACCTTTTACCCCAAAATATATTTAGATATGCCAACGTTACCCACCCACCCACCCCCCGCCAGAACAAAAGAAAAAAAATTACATATTGGAACCCATTGCTTTTTATTTGATTAATTAATGAGCTTAATTATTTGATTAATTAATGAGCTTTATTTGATTAATTAATGAGCTTAATTAATGCTATGTAAATATGAAGTTGTAAAGGGCGGAGCAAAAGAAACAAAACAAAATGGAGCCAGCCAGCCAGCGACGGAACTGGAACAGGGGTAATGGACGGTCGCACTGCCAAGACACAGCTGGGCATGCATATAGATTCATATGCATACCCGGCTGTGTCTCAGCAGTGCAACCGTCCATTACGCCCAGGAATTTCATTTTTACCCCATTTGGGGTAATTTACCCCTGTTCCCTGACCACTGGGATAGAGGGATGTTCTTTTCCCTCTCTCACAACACCAGAACCAGGGGACATCCACTAAAATTGAGCGTTGGGAGAGTTAGAATAGATAAAAGGAGATACTTTTTTACCCAGCAGGTCATTAATCTGTGGAACTCCTTCCCACAGGAGGTGGTGATGGCATCTGGCCTAGGTGCCTTTAAAAGGGAATTGGACAGATTTATGGAGGAAAGGTCCATTGTGGGCTACAGGCCATTAGGCTACATCCAAACCCCAAGCCACACAGTGTACTCGGACCTGCGTCTGCTCTATAGCGGGCCCCGATCCAAGTAGCCCATCAGGATAGCTAGCGCCTACCCCAGGGGAAGGAGACGAGCGTGCCCTTCCCCTGTGGAGGCTCCAGCCTGCTCCCAAGCTGTGCTGGATATAGTGCAGGCCTGCCAGTTCGAGCACAGATTAGGATTGCACCCTCAATGGATTCTGGGACACACCTGTACCCAGTGGTGTCATTCTATAATTAACTACCGGAACGCAGGCGGGACTTACCCCTTGATTGACAGGGGTCCCGCGACGCGTCGCCGCCTGCTGTTCCGCCGCGGAGGGCTTCTTCCGGGTGGCGCGCCCCTCCGCGGCTCCCCGCAGCACCCAGCGCGCCACCCAGGCAAGCGGGCACCCCCTCCAAAGCCAGGGGTGCCCGCGCGGGGCTCGGAACGGTGGCGACGCGTCAGACCCACGCAGCCAATCAGGCGGTAAGTCCCGCCCACCGTTCCGTTAGTTCGTTATAGAATGACACCACTGCCTGTACCAAAGATTGCTTTGCACAGGAATTTGAAAATGCAGAAGCTGCTCACGTTTTCAAAAATACAGCTGGTTTGTAAGGTCAATCACACCTTTTCTTCCTTTCCGTCTTTGCACAGAGACCCAAGTCATTATTTTTAATCACTTGAACCGGCAAGCTCTCCACAGGTGGAAGCAGCACCATGCAAGAGTGTGAATTCTCCCAGGGATTATGGAGACGCCGTTCTTTTTACACTCTGTCGCTGGACTTATAACAAGGGGTAACAGGAACATAACAAACGGGGTCACTTTTATTTTCTTAGGCTGTGCGCCCCCTTTGCCTGCCCTGGAACCTTCCATTCTTCCCAAGCAAGCCAGCAATTCTTCTGGAAAGTCTCTGTCCCTTGGACTGTGATTAACAAGGTCATTAGAGCTGCAAAAACAATTTCCCCTCCGCAAGTGGCTCGCTTATGGGGTCGTTTGAACAGAAATCCTAGTTGCAACTTCAAAATGCCCACTGATCTACCTGCTGCCTTGAAAGCGCCTTGCAGTCACCTGCAATTGTGCCCTTTCCATCGTCTCAATTCATTAACATACTGTTAAGCATTTCTGCTTTAGCGTTGGGTGGGGGCAGAACATGTCCTGTTCTCTCACCTCGTAAATGGCCTCTCTCCATTCAACGCATCGTTTTTAATCAATGCTAATTTCATTGCATTGTGAACCTCTTATGGAAACTGCCACAGATGCTAAGAAGCCTTTTTCCCCCCTGATTGCTGCCACATTTATAAAAATGTAACACACCACCACACAGTCCAACACAAGATCATCAGCAAAATCCATGTCAAAACCATGCAGTACGTACCAGAGGTGTGGTGCTGTCAAAGCATCTTGGTTTCCAGTACAACAAAATTGCCTGCCATCTTCAAGAGCATGGAACATTGTTTAGGCCCAGAGCATCTCTCCGGGCTTGCTTTTCTGTTGCAACAGCAATATGGCGGCAGCACCCCCGGGCGTGTCAACCTATGCCATTCAAGTCATATTAGGCTCAGTTTGGATATGAGCTACCTACCCCCCCCCCCCAAAGCAGCAAGAATGCCAAGGCTGAACAACAGGCAAAGATAACGTGAAATTCTATATACCATACTAATCTTATAACAAGGGTCCCGGGAAGGACCCCCATCAGGAACATAACAAGCAGTGTCATTTTTATTTTCTTACTGTGTGTACAGTATCTTGTGGTCCTGCCTGCTCCCTGAGGCATCTGGTGGGCCGCCGTGAGATACAGGAGGCTGTACTAGATGGGCCCTTGGCCTGATCCAGCAAAGCTTTCCTTACGTTCTTAATCCTGCAAAATATAACCACCACAATCTGTGGTATGCAACTATACCACCTAGACTCAGGGCGCAATCCCAACCTGGAGTTAGGCCGGCGTAGTTAGGCCAGCAATGTTTGGCCGGCACAAGGAACACCGTAAAGCGCATTTGGGCCACTCTCAGAGTCAGGGAGGATGGCGCACGTCTGTGTGCCAGCCTCTCTGACTCCGAGAGTGGTCCGAACATACAACAAATTGTTATTTGTTTTATATTGCAAGTTGCCTTGGAAGTTTTCTAATGCCAAGGGAAAAATGTATAAAAATAAGTAATCTGCACTCTGGTCTTTTAATGGGTTTCTGATGGACAACAAGGGATTCACATTCTCAATGCACAACTCGGTGGCAGGGGATAAAAAGAGGAGACAGCCTCATCGTCAAAAAGATTTGAGACGCTGGGACGAGAAGCATGGTATACACTTATTACAATCACGGGCCACAATGCTGGTGTCACAATTAGCTTGCATAATGAGGCAAAAGTACTGGTTGTGTATAAATTTCCGTGCTCCTTCAATTATACAGCCAAGAGGCCACTTGGCAATTAGTTTTAAATTACTCGGCTAAATTACTACCTGCCCTGCCTTTGTGAAAGCAAATGTCTACACTTTGTTACTCCTCTCTTTGAGGTGAACTCGCAGCACAACCTGACCTTTGTATGCAAACTCCAAGCCAAGAGCCGCTGTGACACACATCTATGAACGTCTGACTGCAGTTCAAAACTTAAACCAGCAGCGCCAATTAACCAGAGTGTAAACGCCAACAAGGTGTGCACAGGTCTTCCTTCTAATAACCTTCCCAATTCCTTGAATTGAAAAGGTGATTCAAAAAACATCTATGTTTATGTATACATTACACATAAACCAAACAAAACAGCTACAGGAGTTTGGCTTTCAGTTGTACCTGAGTGGACCTAAATGGGGGACGGCAAATAAGTAGCGAACAGCTGATTTCTGCAGGGCAATCCTAAACTTATTTATTCAGAAGTAAATCCCATCCGGTTTTTATGTAGTTTATTCCCGAGAAAGTGTGCTTAGGATTTCAACCTATTGTTTTGTAGGCTAGAACCAGTTTGTTTTTGCCTTACTAGTTCTATAGTTCACAAAGGTGCCATGTAGCTTTATTGGTAACGGAGAAATAATTTAGTTGTAAGAAAAAGAAAAGAAAGAAACCAAAATCCCGCCTTAAAATTAGAGGGGGGAAATGGTGACAAATCTATATATGCCTTCCTGAGTGAAATCCTAACCTGGAGTTAGGCTGGCACAGTTAGGTCAGCAAAGTTAGGCTGGGACAAGGGCCACCGTAAAGCACAGTTGGACCACTCTTGGAGTCAGAGAGGCCAGCACACAGATGTGCGCCATCCTCCCTGACTCCGAGAGCGGTCCAAATGTGCTTTACGGTGGCCCTTGTCCCAGCCTAACTTTACTGGCCTAACTGCGCTGGCCTAACTCCAGGTTAGGACTGCACCCAAAGCATATATCTCAAAATACAACCACGCCAATGTAAAGTTGATTCTTCTAACGCAGCACCAGATAAGGCCTCATCTCCTGCATTTAGATTCAATCCCAGTAGTGCAATGAGTTGGAAGGTTACTCAGGAACATGTCACAGTGAATTATCAAGGCAGGCATCTGAAGTGGAAGATTTGGGGCCAGATTTCCCAGCAGAAATGCAAATATCAATTTGGTGGGCTTGACACTTGATCCCTGAAATTAGTGTTTGACCTCTGAAATTTAACATCCCATTTATAATATACCTCCCCATGGACAATGGCATTATTAGGAACGCTACCTATGTCTCAAAAAAGACACACACTTGGAGGGAGGGAGGGAGGGAGGGAGAAGTATATTTCTTTGTTGAAATGGTTTTGTTGTGTCTCATCAGTCCAATTGTTGCATTTCGGAAGACATTTAAAAGTTTAGCTAAACCAAAAAAATCACCACCACCACCACACGCCTGGCTTTTAGCTCTCAAACAAGTCCTCCAGATAAGGTGTTCATATCCCATTTCAATCTGGTTCTGCGGGATGTTCAGCAGAGCCAGTGGTGTCATCCTCAAATTAAGTTCCGGAACGCTAGGCGGGACTTACCGCCTGATTGGCTGCCCGTCCGTGACGTGTCGCTGCCTGCCCACCCGCCGCGCGGGCACCCCTGGCTTCGGACGGGGTGCCCGCTTGCCTGGGGGGCGCGCCGGGTGCCTGGGCAAGCAGCGGAGGGGCGCGCCAACCGGAGGGAGCCCGCGCAGTGGGCGGGCAGGCAGGCAGCGACACGTCACGGACAGCCTGTCAATCAAGCAGTAAGTCCCGCCTTACATTCCGGAACTTAATTTGAGGATGACACCGCCGGGCAGAGCACATACACACTCTCCGCTTGGGATGGTCCTAGCGAGGCCATTCATTTTCAGCCACTGCTGCTGAACTACAACCCCGTGCCTGGGAAGCAGATTATTTAATCTACCCTCAACCACCCCCACCTGCACAAGACACACCCCTATGGCCAAAGTATCTTAGGGCGCAATCCTAACCCACTTAGCTGTGCCAATGGGGCACGTGCTGCATCCTGCAGTGGAGCAGTCGTCACAGAAACCTCCTCAAGGTCAGGGAATGTTTCCTTACCTTGGAGCTGCATTGCCCTTACCCCAGTGCTGGAAATTTGGTTAGGATTCTTTGCGATGCCCGTTTTTTCTTTTCCTCCTATGAACAGTTTCAACTAGCTGCAGTTACTGCCCTCCGCCGCATCCACCAGTCCTTGGGAAGCAATACTGACATCCAATCACATGCGATCTTGTCCATCACGCCTTTATTGATACATACTGCAGGAGGCCGGTGCCAAAAATGAACATCTTCCACCAGCTCCCTATTAATAGGCATTGTTCACAGCCTGGCGCTATGTATTTCCGTGACAAATTGTAAATGCCAGCATCACTCCTTGCCTAAAACAAGCTGACATCAAATAATCAAAACTACTTAACGCCGTGGCACCAACTGACAACATCCAGAAATGTCAAAATGAGAGATGACATTCTGTCCTGCTCATTAACATTTGCAAAATAGGTGCTGCCGTAATGGGAGCCGAGACCGAGGATCTCAGGCCTCTCTCTTGAAATTTTCCTACCGCAAAAAAAACAAATCCTATGCAAGATTATTAAGGATTAAGCCCCGTTACTACTACTACCAGTAGCAATGTATGGCTGTGAGAGCTGGACCATAAGAAAGGTAGAGCGCCGAAGAATAGATGCTTTTGAATTATGGTGTTGGAGAAGACTCTTGAGAGTCCCCTGGACTGCAAGGAGATCCAATCGGTCAATCCTACAGGAAGTCAAGCCCGATTGCTCCCTGGAAGGACAAATCCTGAAGCTGAAGCTCAAATACTTTGGCCACCTCATGAGAAAGGCCACCTCTTTAGAAAAAGGCCACCTCTTTAGAAAAGACCCTCATGCTGGGAAAGATGGAAGACAAAAGGAGAAGGGGGCGGCAGAGGATGAGATGGTTAGACAGTGTCACCGAAGCAATGAACATGAAATTGGGTGTACTCAGGAAGCTAGTGACAGGGAGGCCTGGCTTGCCGTGGTCCATGGGGTCGCGAAGAATCGGACACGACTTAGCGACTGAACAACAACAACTAGTGAGGCTGACCCCCAGGTTAATATGTAGAGCAGTGGTTCTCGAACTTTCAAGCACCAGGACCCACTTTTTAAAATGACGATCTGTTCGGGACCCACCAGCAGTGACTTCAGGGCCTGAATGCATTCCTGAACTGCACTCCTGTGAATGCAGCAATAAGTCAGGTTATTTCTCAGCCATTTTCCAACCGCAAAGTGAATCAGAAAAGAACAAAGCCTATTGACAGCCTTGACACAAGCAAATCAACCACAAAGCCTTTCCAGCACCCCATCTTCCCATATTTTCAACATGGCAGCTCTTGGTTCTTCGTGAACCACCTGAAATGGGCTTGGACTCACTGGTGGTTTTAGTTCCGCTAAAATCAAGAGTTTACAAGTATGCATGCCTTACATTTCTTCTGTATAGTTAGAGAGAGTATGCTCACACTCTCTTGAAAAAGCATTACAGTCAGGGGATCATGGTAATTGGCTAGTAGCAGCTGCTGTGATCTTTATAGTCACCTATTTAAGCTCTCAAGATCACAATGATTGCTGCAGGCCAATTACTGCTTTGAAGTTTGCATGACATATTCATCCATATAGCCATATGCTTAGCCTGGGCCGTTCAAGTGAACCAAAAATGGAAAGTTGGAAGCCGCTGTTTGGCTTTTGGCCTGAGTTTTAGATCTGTACTGCACCAAGGAATTTAATGGTGTTAGCAAAGGATTCCTTGGCCAAACTTGGGAAGGCAGCAAGTAGGCCAGCCGGTTCAGAACGACTGGAGAAAATCATAGAAAGTGACAAGTAAAAAAAGGATCATAAGAAACAAAAAGGGCTTAATGTTCCATAGGTTCCTTTTTATTGATTACACAGGCCTGCAAAATTGAGAGTCAGAAAAACTTTTTTTTCAAAATTTATGGTAGTTTTATATGAAGTTTGGATGCTGATTCCAATGATGGCATCAGTTTTGCCCTATCACGTCTCGTTTCAGAGATATGGTGTAGCTTCATTAGTGGATGGTTCAACCAGTTTCCTTGTGAGTAAGCCATGGCATAGGTTTAATTTTTAAGCAGCAAAATCCTAAATTGGTTAGGATTTAGTGCCTGGAGTCAGGATTCCCTTTCTCTTTCCTACTTAATGGCCTTATGCAGGATCCTATGTAGTGCTGACAGGTGCAATACTATTGGAAGAAGCCATTAGTTTCCTTGCAATGAAAGCAACAAACATTAGCTTCGCCGTCTATCTTTACTGTGTCTTCAAGAACCTTGGGAAGATTTAACTGCCTTATCCTTGACTTATTGGGAGATCAGTCGGACAAAGCTGAAGGACGACTGCTACAGATACATAACAAGCAAGATACCAAATAGACAAAGAGTGGGCTATTTGAAGGGGTTTAGAATTGCATATTATTTCCCCCCAAACAATCAGACAGCTAACTTACAAATAGTATTTATTTAATCGATGAAGAATAGCTTTATAAACATACTACAGCCTTAGAAATGAGAATATACAATACATAAGGCTATTCTAGCTATGTTTATGCCCTTATGGCTGCAATCAGTAGTTCCCAAACTTTAGGGTGGGACCCATCAGTGGGTCGTGAGCTAATTTCAGGTGGGTCACAAATCACCTAGAGCAGCCATATTGAAAATGTGGGAAGATGGGATGCTGGAAAGGGGGAGGGCTGTGTGGTTGTTTTGCTTGGATCACAGTTGTAAATAGGCTTTTTTCTTCAGTGGTACCCAATCGGGGGGTCCTGACCCCCTGGGGAGTCACAAGCTGATTTTCAGGGGGTCGCAGAAACACCATTTACTACCACTGATGCATTAAAAAGATGCATTTTTGAAACATTTTCAGGGAACCTCCAAACAGAGAAATATGTTTTTGAAAAAATGTCTAGGTGTTTTCACATACCTGAAAACAGCTGTTGCATTTGGTAACCTATGGTAGTCTACACACATGTTTTTCACAGGCACAGTGATGTCACTTCCTACTTCACGCATGATATCCATCACTTCTGGTCTTCGGAGGGGTCCTTAAAGGATGTCACACCTAAAAAGTAGGTCCCAATGCTAAAAAGCTTGAGAACCATTGCCTTAGATGCCCCTTGTTGCATCATGGGACAGGAAATTCCCAAACATTATAAGACAGACCAGTCACAAATTAAGACCACTGGAGAAGGTTTAGCAAATTAAATCCATCAAAACATATGGGAGGTTGCATTGTTCTTTAAAAAAAAATTATTCAGATCCTTCTATGCATTAATTCACTCAAGCATCACAGAACTCTGCACTTGGTTAAACCGAATTCTGCCTATTAAAATCTATGCCCAACAAAACTTCAATACAGGTGCTCATGGGTTAGTAATCATCTGGTTCCATTTCACATGCAGATTAGCCTTACCCGAATCTGCATAAATTTGTTATGCATCACAGCAGAAATGAATGCTGAAGCAACTTTTATTTTTATCTAATCAAGGAACTGCTTAATGAAAAAGAAAACGCAACTGAGTTCATCAGAGGCACAAAAGGTAACCTCAGGGGAATTTTCCTACCTCGACGAGACAATGAACAGGATCTCTCCAACCATATCCTTTATCTCAGGATAAAAACTCCAAGTTAAGATTTGGAAAAATTTCAGTGTAGAAGTCATAATTGGGTTTTTTAAAAAAAATAAAACCTTGATTTTCTTTACATTGAACAACAAACTAAATGCAAAGTCTGATGTCAACAATAGCTTCTGTAGCTATGAAGAGATAACCAATATTCCTGCAGAATGCCTCTTACTTACACAATAACATAATATACTCTGTCTAAGGTTTGTTAATAGCAGGAAGCCCTTTTGACAGAGATACTTATCAATTCCAGATGTCAGAATCATTCTTGGAAGAATAGATTTGTTTCCCCTATCTCCTGGTAGAGTTCAGCGAGACATCTCATCCTGCGTGACAGTAATATGCCAGCAGTTCTCAAACTTTTTAGCATGACAATCTGTCCGGGACCCACCAGAAGTGATGTCACGGCCAAAAGTGCTGTCATTGTGACACCAGAGCCTGCTGCTTTCCTGAAAACGAAGCAATAAATTGGGTTATTTCTCAGCCATTTTCCAAAAGCAAATTTAATCAGAAAGAGGGGAAAAAAGATTATTCACAGCAGAGCAACCACATAGCTCTCCCCCTTTCCAGCATCCTCTCTTCCCATATTCTCAACATGACTGCTCTGGGTGCTCCGCGACCCACCTGAAATTGGCTCGCGACCCACTGGTGGGTCCCGACCCACAGTTTAGGAATGGCTGGTACTTGCAATGGCAGCAAGCTGAGAAAACCAGAAGCATTTCATTGGGCATCATTTCCCATCTAGCCAGCTCAACAAGAGACCAGGTGACCTTGTAACTGTCAAGGACAACATGCCTCATTACAAACAATTGTGAGACAATTCACAAAAGGGATTACAACAAATGCTAATGGAAAATTAGAAAGCATCCATTTGAGTTTGCAGTTAATTGGGAGAGTTATAATCCCAAATCACTGGCTTTGACCCATTCTGCAATACCAGAAGAGAGTGCACGTGAATGTTCACCTGCCATCCGCAACTTAACTGCATTAGCTGCAGCTAAAGCAATTCCTTGTCCGTGGTGCTGAACGTTGGAGAGGCCTGCACAAGGGCATTCAACTGGACCTGGCTGTTTAATAACCCTGGGGTCACAACTGCAGATGTCTACATTAGCACAAGATTTTCAGAGGGCAGCAGATGGTTAGAAAGAAGCCCTTCCCAAGAAGACACTGACAATTTCCAAAAAGGTAAAAACAGAGCAAGTCGCCTTTTTTTTTTATTTTATGTATAAATGATGTTCAACATATGGTAAGCCTGATGGAGTATTGGAGACAGAAATCAAATTATTACAGTGAGACTGGAAAAAAAACAAACCAAAAACCAATTAAAAACTACATGCAAGCTTTATGATAAATAATGGAAGGCACTCGTAGGAAATAATGCCAGTGCTGTTTGAAAGAGAAACCGGATGAGAGACATAAATGAGCAAGCATTCATAAGTGGGTAGATACAAATCCCATTACAATTTAAAACTTGCAGCTTTGGAAGTTCACCTGAATGAGATGAGTGACGTTTCTAGGTATTTGTCACAAATTAAATTGAATGCCCTGAATACAAAAAAAAAAAAGAATTTAACATAACGATGTTCAAACTGTGACTACATGCAGGATTGTTTCCAGGGATCACAACCAATCACAGAGGAATGGCTCGAGGTGTTGGTTTCCAGTGAGTAAGGCATGTTTCCAGCCTATGTCTTATGGAACACAATAGGCTTACTTCTGAGTAGGGTCAGTGAGGTTTTCAAACACCTCTAGGAATGGATTTTTCCTGGACTGTACCACTTGGAGTTGCAACAGTGACAGGTCTGAATATCCCAGGGAGGTGGGTGGAGAGAGATACGGGGGGGGGGAGAGAACGTTCTACATAAAGTAGATCAGCAATTTTCGTCCAATTGGAGCACAGTGGTTGACAATCCTGAAAAGCTCTTCCAGGTTCTGCTGCTCTGTTTCTAGGGCAACTAGAAATTGTCTGTACCTTTCCTTCCATTAGCCCTAAGGACAGTTGCCAAACAGTTCCAGAACCTCGAAGGAGTCTCCCGGAAGCCGAACGGGACATCACAAGAGGCCAAGTCCAAAGAGGTCAGTGTGCTGCAAAATTGAGGGCGCAATTTGAAGCTGTGCTGGAACAAGCAGGTGGGCGGGCCTGTGCTGTATTCAGTGCAGCTTGGGAGTAGGTTGGAGCCTCCACAGGGCATGGGAACATTCGCCCCCTTGCCCCAGGATAGACACCAGCTGCCCCTATGGGCTACTCAGACCTGCACCTGCTATGTAGCACACCGCACCGCCCGAATCAGGGCCGTGTGGGCCGGGGGTTTGGATGCAGCCCAATGAGTGAGGATCACAGTTTACACTTATTCTCGGGGAGCCCAGCAGGGGGCTCCCCAAAGCCCCCAGAGGTTGTGTGCGAAAAGCCCTCTGGCCACAGCAGCAGTGGGATCCTGGGGGTTGTGTTGCTGCCTTCCCCCTCTCCCGCCCCTTTGGGCAGAAGATTTAGTCAAGAGGGTTAATGCCTCCGTTTGCCTTGAAGATAAGAGCTGAAGATCCGAAGGTCGCCAGCTCGGGACTGCCGGAAGTCTCTCTGTGAGCAGCAGGCCTTGCAAACTGCGGCTGATTAAAAGCTGAGTTCCAGCTGCCTCGTGGGAGGAGGAGTGTGCTGAAGTCAGCTGCGTCTCTGGTGGGAGCAGGGAAGCCTCTTATCAGCCAGCAGAAGACAGACGGGCGGCTAAAGAAAGAAGACTAAATCCAGAAAGATCCATCTGTAGGAGTGTTGTTCTTGAAAGATAGAACGTTTCTGTATAATTGTAAAAACCTTCGGGTTTGTGAATAAAGTCTGCCTATGTAAACCGCCTTGAGTTACAGTCATTAGAGTGATCTAGTGATCTTAAGAAAGGCGGGATATAAATACGAGCATCATCATTATTATTATTATTATTATTATTATTATTATTATTAAAGGGGCATACAACAGTGCTTCCCAGCTTGGTGGGTTGAGCCCCACCACCCAAATACTATCAGGAACTACTGATGTATGCAGCAGCATCTGACGTACTTGCAACCAGAAATAACATCCTCCAGGCTTCCAAGGCCTCTCCAGTCAGGAAGACGCAGAAGTCAAAGCAATCAGCAGCTGTGAAGCAACAGACAGTAGCCCAGAAAGTGTCTTGCAGAGGACAGGGTGGTGGTGGGTGCCCACAGCGGAACATTCACCATCTGCTTCTTCCAGGAAGGTTGGGGCTGAATCCGCAAAGCCCTTCCAACTGCCTGCTCCTCTAAGACTTTCGGTTCTGCCAGTAACTAAACACGGCACGAGTCAGCTTCCATCACGCAAGGTCATGGCGTTTGATTAACTTTCCCTGACAGGAGAAATGACAAGGGCTGCCTGGGATCACTCGCAGGACTTAAAGGAAAACTTGGCTTTCTCTGCCGTGGGCAGCCAAAGCATGACAAATGCGAAGTACGCAAGTTGTAGCAGGACGCCACCGACAAGCGACAAGGACCAAATCGGACCGTTTGCAAGCGGGGTCAACAACTGGCCATCACCAGGCCGTGAGATGCAACAATAGTCCATCTCTAGAACTCGACAGAGAAAGGAAATACAACTGGCTGTAATGAGGAAAATGGCAGCAATGGATTTGCACAGAAAAGCCTTAATCCATTAATGAGGCGGGACGTGGTGGCGCAGCGGGTTAAACCGCTGTTGTTGGGCTTTCCGACCGGAAGGTTGGGAGTTCAAGACTGCACGATGGAGTGAGCTCCTGTTGCTTGTCCCAGCTCCTGCCAACCTAGCAGTCCGAAAGCACCTAAATGCAAGTAGATAAATAGGGACAACTTCAGTGGGAAGGGAACAGCGTTCCATGCGCCTTGGCATAGAGTCATGCCGGCCACATGACCACGGAAGCTTGTCCTCGGACAAAATGCCGGCTCTACAGGCTTTGAAATGGAGATGAGCACCACCCCCTACAGTCGGTCACGACTAGACCATTTGGTCCTGGGGAAACCTTTACTTTTTTATTAATTTTATTAATGAGCAATGAGTTTTCTGATCTTTCCATCATCCCCATTTTCATTGGAGGCGCTGCAGGACTCGCCAGAAACCGGGTCACGACCCACCAAGCGGGTCCCAATCCACAATTTGAAAAACGCTGCTCTCCAGCATCTTAGCTGATGCAAAACATTGATCTTGCTATGCATCTCCACGAACAGTATACACAATCCGCTTAAGTCTCCAGGGAGGGCCAATTCAGAGCAAAGGTTAACTATTTAAAGAAATGACAACACCAAGGCAACATACTAACTGATGTTTCCCTGCACCTCCTTTGACATTCTTATCTGAAAGGGTATGCTAACAACCTCAGGTTGCTAACTAATTAGGTTTAGGTGTATCCTGCCGAGCTGCATGTTTTGCACACTAATTACATTTACAAGCAGTTAAGACTGGCAGATTCTACACTATTTGCCAAGTCCCTTTCAAAACCATTTAAAATGATAGAATACCAAGAAGGATCTCGCCTCCCAAGAAAATGCAACACATTCGCGATGCTTTTCTGCAGCAATGGCAGATGGAACAGTTTGTATTCTGGTGAATTTTCTGTCCTTCATCCTTGGCCAAGAAGGCTTTCGCCAGACAGATCAAGGTCATCTGCAAGAATATATGAATTGCCTTAAGGATTCGGTGCAAAAGTCTATCTAATCCAGAAGTTGGTTTCCAACAGGAAGCAACCAAGATGCCTTTGGGTGCTTACAAGAAAAGCTTGAAGATTACGGTCTTCCTCTGTTGTTTGTGGCCATTTGCTTTGCAGAGGTACACGTTATCTATGTGCAGAGACTCTATTCAGGAAGGAACAGTTAATAACTGCATGCAACCACAAGCACTTTTCAAAGCATTTCAGAGTGCGATAAAAATGGAATAAAAGGGGAGCTGTAAGGATCACTGGCTTAATTAATGTGACGCGCACTAAACACCTGAAATGTATTACATTATTATAATAATTGGGTCTTAAATTTCTTCATTCTCCATTTCTTCCCTTTGCTCATTTTTTTTTATTGCCATTGTAGGATACAAAAAGTGTAACTGCTAGATCTGTGCAGCATTAATTAGTCCTGGAGAACGGAAAGAAAGGGCAGCCAATGAGATGTACGCCAATAGATGCAATGTGATCCCTAAACCAGTGCTTCCCAGGCTCACAACATCCCCTGCCTTGCATATGTGGTGCACGGATGCTGGAACTGGGATGATGTCACTGCCAGTTACAAGCTTTCCCCGGAATCTGTGGGTCCAGGATCTGTGGTTTCGAGTATCCACATACGTCTGAGGCACCCACTTCAAACATGTTCAAAACTTTTTTCAAGCCCCTGGATACTGGCTGTTGGAGTTGGCGCAACTCCGTCTGCTGTCTAGAGGGGGCAGTCTAATGTCCAAAAGGGGAAAATGTGATGTCCTGTGACCCAGACCCTTCTTACCTGTCCTCTCTGTGATACCTGCGGGGGTGTGGCCTTGACCTTATTTCCTTCCCTTCTCCTCTGAGCACATCCCTTTTTTGTCTTCTGACTACTGACCTGATAAGATGTGCATCAATTCAATTTACTTCAATTTCAATAACCTTTATTGGCATAAACAAACAAAAGAAAAAGTCCAGGAGGAAAACAGCATATAAACTGGTTATAAGGAGAGGGTAAGGAAAGAAGAACGTAAAATTGGAAGGATGATAGTGTAAGAGTTAATTTCAGAATTTCAGCTAGGAAACCAGCCACAGATGCTGTGATAGGGGGATAGTGAGCAGACAATAGAATAGGGAAGGGATCTGCGAAGGAGGTAGAAAAAGAAGAAAGCCAAGGTTCGAGATAGATATTGTGGAAATTTTGATGATGGACAGTGAAGTATATGATCCAAAGTATCTGGGGCAAGATGGCAGAAGAAACATAGATAAGATGTGCATACCAAGAGCTCTGATGTCCCCTCCATCTTAAGCACACCTCCATGCACGATGATGCAGCTGTAGGGCATTGCCTTCTAAGCGTAAGATGTACCTCTGATCCTAATCAGACACTGTAGGCATGCACTGGATGGAGCTGTGAGCAAACCTTTCTTTTTGCATCTTTACCAAGCCTCTGCCTCGTGTGTCTTTGGTTAATAGCAGTCAGCCTGGGTGAGGGAGGTTCCCGTGAGGTGAGGTGATGCCCTAAGGGGGAAAATCCGCTGCTTGCTCTACTCTGCTTTCCCCCATCACCAATAAGAAATTTTCCAATACTGGCCCCATCTCACGCAACACTTTCACTATGCATTCGGGAGTGAAGCTGGGTGGAAACAGCTTCTGTGTGAACCAGGCTAGAAGAAGACAAAGAGACCGGCTAGAGAGAAAGCACAGCGCAACAATGGGGCAAGTGACTTTTTTAAACCTTTTGAACTTGTTTGAAGTGGGTCACCAGTATCCACTGGGGGAGTGGTCTAGAACGGAATGTCAGCAGATACTGGAGCACACCGGAGGCCAGGCTAAAAAACTACTACAAGAGGCTCTGGAGTGACTTTCTAAAGTGCCTGAAAACCATGCACTGGAGCTCTGCCTGCCAAGCCAAGCCTTCTGCCACAGTTTTTAGCCACTCATGGGAGCTCCCCCCCCCACAGACTGGGGGCCTCTACCCCCTAAAATGTTAAGGGATAAGTTGAAAATGTTTGGTTAGCTTTAATCCACATTTTGCTATTTGGCTTCAAACCCTGGTTTAAAAACGAACCATGGTTAGCAGCCTAAATATACTGCTGCGTCATCGTTAATGCTGCAGTTCGCTGCCAATCTCTTAGCCATGGTTAAGTCTGAACATACCAAGCCAAGGAAGATTTGGAGAAGCTGCCCCGTCTTCCCCATTCTCTGTAGCCTTCTTACCAGATGGCAATGTTCTTGGTTATCATAACATTTAGCTGGTCAGCATACAGTATCTCATTTTCTCCCCTTATCTGTTCTCTGAAGAGCCCACGACAATGCAGAAAGAGCTTCATGAGTTTAAGATTAACACAGCAAGAAGATTAGCAAGGCAATACAGCTAAATAACTGAAAAGCTTTGTTAATTTGCAAGATTACATTTGCTATATGATACATCCCCCCAGAGACTCTTTAGCACTTCCCACTGCAGTGGGATTTAATTACTGTAACAGCTCATGAATGAATATTTAACCATACAGATTAATAACTATCATGCTTTCTGCACGATAGTTGCAGGAAGAGAAAGAGCACTTGAGTTTTTACTTTTGCCCTGCTATAAAATATCATCTATTTTAACATTTTTTCCCCCACACCTTACATAGAGATCTGCTCTTTTTTTCTAAAGTTCCAAAAAGCAACTAGCTTAAGAACATTAGTAGACCATTTTGAATACTGAAATTAGATAGCTAACTCAACCCTTGTTTTCCATTCCACACATAATTTATTCTCCAACCTAGGCCCATTTCAGCAATACTTTAATTCATAGGCTGCAGATACCCTTTAAATCATTATTACTTCCACAAAATTCTTGTTCACTCCATAGTTACCAGCCAGCAAGGGTGCCTATTAAAAAAGGGGAGACTTAATTCCACCATCAATTCAGAAGCAAAAAAATCCTACAGTGACACAGAGAAGCTAACTGAGGGCCCACAATTAGGAAGTAAATCTACCCTTTCCAATAAGTATTGCTAAAAGGTAAATTAAGCTTTGCCACAGGACAGTGTGGGTTACACAGCAATTAACTTTTGAATAATTGGGTGCAATGGTAGATCTGGAGGCCTCAAACTTTAGCCAAGTTTAGCTAAATACAAGCAAACATGCAATTACCAGGAAATCGCAAATTAGCCCCTGCTTTTAATGACATTAATCTCAGGCAAATAGGTTCAAGGCCCACTCTGGTTTATACAGCCTTTGTACCCAAGGATTTGTCTCAAGACTCAAAAGTATCAAAAGGCTATTTTATTGAACAATTAAAAGAGCATCATAATGGCACATTCTAGCTCGATTGTTACTTTGATGACACAAAACAATCATTTAATCCAGTGGTTTACAAACCTTTCAGCACAGGGACCTACTTTTTAGAATGACAACTTGTCTCAGACCCACCAGAAGTGATGTGATTAAACTGGAAATGATGTCAAAGCTACAAGTGCCATCATTGTGATGCCAGAGCCTGCTGCTTTCCTGAGAATGCAGCAATGAACTGGGTTATTTCTCAATCATTTTCCAGCAGCAAAGTGAATCAGAAAGGGGAAAAAGCCTATTGACACAAGGAAAGCAACTACACAGCCTTCTACCTTTCCAGCATCCCATTTTCTCATATTTACAATATGGCCACTTGAGGTGCTTTGCGACCCACTGGTGGGTCCCGACCCACAGTTTGGGAAACACTGTTTATATTCTTGCAATCTGCTTGCATTTGCATTGTATACTTCCTTCTGCTTTCTTTTGTGTTGTTGTGCAGTGTTTAACAAAAAAAAAAACCCACCCCTACCTATAGCAAGCAATGAAATATTTGCTTAGGATTCTGGTCACGAAGCCCAACACTTCAAATTAGTCACCATTAAACAGAATCATGGCTTAGTTTGCTTTCATTTTGCATCATCCCATCCCAGATTGATGATGTTTTTAAGAGCACATCCTTATGGGGCTATTAGTTCATGCAAAAATAAAATTCCCACTTCTAGGTCTAAAAATATTTCCTAACAACCTAAACAAAATTTAAGGAGTTGAAAATTACCTTTTAGAGCTCCCTGTTGGAAGGCACAGCACGAGTACTAAATTATCCCCATAATTACACCAGTAATAACGCACAACCTTCACGCACACAATAAGTCTCCTTCTAAAGGAGAACTGACTTTTACAAGTATATTATAACCTTAGTGTTCTTAAGACAAGGCCAGCCCAGCAACTGGAATGCAGATGCAGTTTTGCTCCACAGAAGCTAAAATACCTTAAGAAAATGTCATCTTCCCAAAATTAAAAAATAGAAACTTCCCCCCCCCCAACCTTACAAACAAATCGTGTCAGCTTCTGGGGCTTAGCATTGCCTTAATGGGCTGTTTGTGCACAAATGCACATAATCCATATTCTGCGGGTGCAGGAGTCATTTCTGCGGCAGCGTCTCTCTAAGGAAGCGTTATGCATCTATAAGTCATACTGTTTTGATTGGGTTTCTCAAACTGCACAGGTTGGGACCCACTAGGTGGGTCTTATAGCACCTAGCACAGCCGCCTTTGAAAATATGGGAAGATGGAATGCTGGAAAAGGGGAGGGCTGTGTAGTTATTTTGCTTGTGTCAGGGTTTTTTTTTTCCCTTTCTGATTCACTTTACTAATGGAAAATAGCTGTGAAATAAGAACATAAGAAGAGCCCTGCTGGATCAGGCCAAAGGCCCATCTAGTCCAGCTTCCTGTATCTCACAGCGGCCCACCAGGTGCCCCAGGGAGGCATGAGACAACAAGATGCTTGCATCCTGTTGCCACTCCCTTGCACCCAGTACTCTGAAGTAGCCTACTACTAATGTAAGGGGGTTGCACAATCCATCACGGCCTATAGCCCACGATGGACTTTTCTTCCAGAAATCTGTCCAATCCCCTCTTAAAGGCATCTAGACCAGATGCCAAATAACCCAATTTATGGCTGCATTCCCCAGAAAGCAGCAGGCTCTGGTGTCACAATGATGGCACTTCCAGCTATGACATCACTTCCAGGTTAATGACATCACTTCTGGTGGGTCCAAGACTGCTGAAAAATAACCCAACATTGCTTCATTCTCACAGGAAAGCAGCAGGCTCTGGTGTCACAATGACAGCACTGCCTAGGGTGACAGAGGCTGTGACTGCCTTACCTATCGCAGCGCTGGGCTTCACAATCACAACTCGGAAGTGGGGCGCCATTGCATTTTCCCCAATATTTGCTAGTTCTTAGCAACATTGACCCAATGCCAGTAGTCCTATACACAACCAGTTTTGAGAACAGCATATGCTAGTGGCTGGATTGTGAAGACCGATTTAAGACATTTAATTTCACCATGTTGCACAAAAGATCCAAAAGGCCGCTTGCTGATAAAGGTATAACAGCTTGACCTTCTGGCTCGAATAGAAAAGCCCCATGTTTTGAGATCCAAAGGTCACCAGTTCAATTCCAGATGGCAACTCAACTGCAGCCTAAATGGGGCAGATGACATTTGTCGAAACCTTTGAAAGAGTTTACAGACCTTAAGTCAAGATTTCATGGAATTAGATTTTTTTTTTTATTTGTAGTACAGGTGTACCTTGAGGCGCCAAACCCAACCAAGGCAGAATGGTGTTAGCTATGGGACGAGCAGAATGAAAAGCACTGTTTGCTTTCTACAGCAAACTAAAGGTCTAGGCCCACCTCTCATCAGAACACAAAAACGCCTCTAGCGACTAAGGCTGCAATCCGGGGCATGCTTTCCTGGGAGTAAGCTCCACTGAACACAATGAGACTTACTTCTGAGTAGACATGCCTAGGACTGTGCTGTTAATGAGCTCTATCCCGGTAGACCTGGAATGTAAATAAGTTACTGTCTATGCTGAACTTATGCAGAGCAGAAACAGAGACAAAAAAAAGCTTGTGATTTATGTCATAGGTTGCGTGATGCTTCTTGTCCAAAACTCATTCCTCGCCTTCCTGTGCAAGTCAATTTTGTCCTCTGCTCCGCTCCTTCTTCCATTCCCACCAGTCCAACCCTGGGGGTAATGCAGACCAATTAATTCCATCTCCTCCTGTATTTGCACAAGTGAAAAAAAATCAAATGAAAAAGCTCTAAATGGCAAGCTGGACCATTCTACAGGTATCAAACATTCTCACCGTCTTTCCAGTCACTGTATAAATGTTTGCATGGAAAACCAGAGTGGTTAGATAAATTAAGCCCCGGAAAAGCCTATTCCTGGACTGGCAAACCATCAGTTCCAGGCTCTTAGCTCGCAGCACAAACTGTAGTCTTTGAACACCTTACTGTGGCTTCTCCTCTCCCCAATACAAGCTTCAACATTGCATATCCTTCCCTATGCACGCCACTGAACAATCTGGCAACAATCCTCCACAAGCAAGATCCGTTTCCGAAAAGGACACAGTCATTAGTTATGCTTCAAGTAGCAGTCTTAAATTCAGAGAAACATAGGAAATCCATTTACGACATGACATTATCGAAAGGAACATCAATAGCTATGCTTCAGGTAGCAACCTTTATGCTTTAAAAGGTTGCTAAGAAGTTTGTGCTGTTCAATTGACCCAAGATGTTGCCTCTTGGGCACACTAAACCTAAAACTTCTTTACACACAGATCTGGGCCACAAAGCAACAATCAGATTAGCCAGAACAACTTTCTTTCCAAAGTAGAACAAACTGTCAAACGAATATTAGTTACAGCATAAATGGAAATCTCAGTATTCCTGTCACCCTGTGAAGCATTTGGGCATCTTCATGATGCTATTTTACATAAAGCAATGCTGAAAACATGCCTAGCAGGCTGGCCTTATGAAAAGCTGAGAGTGCAGGTCCACTTTATGTCATGAGTGCTGCTGATTTACATAGCAGAGATTGAAGAGCACATGAACATACTCCCATAAAAATCAGTGGGACTTGAAAAGTGTTTGGGGCTTTGTAAGATCAGGCCTTCCACTTAACACAGAGAAGCCTCGGCAATCAATACGCAACCATCACTCCAAATCGGCTTTTTAAAAAAACCCATGGAAAATTGAAAACCGATTTCTGACACTTACCTGAATTCCTTTTTGACACCAGCTTCACATTTGTGCTGAACACGGTGCAACCCATAAGGACCAAGAGGGCAGGTGACTTCATCTTGGAATCCCTTCGGCAGCTGGAAGACAAAAAAAAAGCAGTCCAGAGGTCAGAGCTCCACCATAATTGTCTCACCAACCTTGGGTCTCACCACCCATCAGCAATGATGACTCGGAAGAAAAACCGCTTACGCTATAAGCTTCGGTAGCCATACTGCATCTCATCCTTGTCCAACGAAATAAAAGAGAACCATTTCTCTCCACTAGCCTCCGTTTATCTTCTGCCATTACTCAGTTAATTTAGAACCTCTCAGACAACTTCCAGACTGCAGGGATTTCAGCGAGGCACGAGGAAGCGTCTCCGAACTGCAAGATCTGCCTGGCACTGCCACAGTCTGTCTCGCGCAATGCTGCACTCACGCTCGTCGGAGGCCACCTGCCAGGGATACCACGGCAATGGCGTCTGAAGTGGGTGGCGGGGGGCAGGCCCCTGGTGGCAGGCTGCAGGGGGGAATCCCAGAGGCCACACCAAGATGGCGGCAGAAACAAGGGTGACCCTGGCTACGGCCGCCTCCAAGAGAAGCATGTTTATTGGTTAGGGTTATACATACAAAGTTAGTAATTAATGGAGGCCAGGTACCACCTCCCAGGGCCACCCCTCTCCCACCCCATTTTCCCCCTCCCGGCCTGGCTCCCACCCCATTGTCGTGGACGTGCTTTATGGCATGTTCGCAACATTTTTGCCACCTATACACACGTACCTTCTGGGCAGGGCCCCAAATCTCACAGACCAGATCAGCAAACCTATCAGACTTTGTTTCTGAGCAGACACAACCAGGATGCACTGGTTTTTTACTTAATTTAGGTGAAGGTTTCCCCACGACCGAATGGTCTAGTTGTGACCGCCTGTAGGGGGTGCTGCTCATCTCCGTTTCTAAGCCTGTAGAGCAGGCGTTTTTGTCCGATCGTGTGGCCAGCATGTCTCTACGCCGTAGCGCACGGGACGCCGTTACCTTCCCACCGAAGTGGTCCCTATTTATCTACTTGCATTTTAGGTGCTTTCGAACTGCTAGGTTGGCAGGAGCTGGGACAAGCGACGGGCGCTCACTCCGTCACGCAGTCTCGAACTCCCAACCTTGCGGTTGAAAGCCCAGCAACAGATTAACTCGCTGTGCCACCACGTCCCTAGCCACCCTAACCCACTTTCCAACACTGAGCTATCTGTGCCAATGGGGCATGTGCTGCATCCTGCAGTTGGGGGAGTCAGGGAGGCCTCCTCAAGGTTGGGGAATCTTTGTTCCTTTACCTCGGAGTTGTATTGTCCTTACCCCAGTGCTGGAAAGTTGGTTAGGATTGTGCCTATAATTATATGGTTCTTTTCCTTTCAGAAGTTTGTGGCAGCCTAAATGGGGGTTCCTGTGGCCTCCCCCCCCCTCCCCGCCACCATAACCAATCTGGCTCACAATTCATCAGCTTCAGCAATGCCACATCATTGGATTGGGGCCCACACTGACTAGATCCAGCGGCTGGATCGTAATTCTGTGGGTCCCAACCCAATGATGTGGCATTGCTGAAGCTGATGAATTAATTAATGTAATGAAGTTATGTGGTGGCGCTGCAGGTTAATCCGCTGCTGCTGGGCTTTCCGACCGGAAGGTTGGGAGTTCAAGACTGCGCGACGGAGTGAGCTCCGGTCGCTTGTCCCAGCAATGCCAACCTAGCAGTTTGAAAGCACATTAAAAACGCAAGTAGATAAATAGGTACCACTTCAGTGGGAAGGTAATAGTGTTCCGTGCGCTATGGCGTATAGTCATGCCGGCCACATGACATGGAAGGTTGTCTTAAACGCCACTTCTTGAGGCTTAGAAACGGAGATGAGCAACGCCCCCTACAGTCGGTCACGACTAGACCATTCGGTCGTGGGAAAACCTTTATTTTTAAGGACGTTAGGGTTCCTTTTAGAAGGGATGGGGGGTGCATAGCAATTCCTTCCCCCCCCCAAGATTTGAAATCAGAGTTTTAGGATGACTTTCCCATCCCTGATTCCCCCCCCTTAGCAATTTCAAAAGCAGCAGACTCCTTTGCAGTGAGACTGTAAAGAGCTGTGCATATTCTTTTACATGCTAGCAATTACCTTGCTTATTCAATTATTTCAAAATTACCACGTCCACTTTTAAGATTCTCTCTTCCCCGCCGCCATACTACGGGCTATAAATATGCAGTGGTTCGTACTCTGGAGTTCTTTATTCCCTTGAGCGCTTTATGCTTTTTGATTCCCTGGGGTTACAGAACCAGAGAACCGAGAGGAGATCCAAGGAGTTATGAGACACAAAGCCCATCCGATAATGGTTAATGAAGGAATTAGTATGCAGGCTTTTTTCTTAACCTCTCCTCCGAGTATCAAATCCCTGCACAAGTAGGGCCATCCTGACAAGAGAGGGTTTTTTTTGGGGAAAAAAATGTAATTGAACTAAATCTTTTGACAGATAATTGTAATGATGATGTTATGCTAGGATGATTTTCAAGTGTAGCTTTCAAATTACCTTCCCCACTTTGCTCTCTTCAGCTATTACAGCGGAAACAGGTAGCTGGGGTACTCATTCTATGGTGCATTAATCCCATTGTTCCCCCTTTACAAAAAAGCATCAAAATCACAAAACAGTTTTTTTTTTAAAGCCAAAAGCCAGTTTCTACCCACTATTCCGGCAAGTTCTATCTCACATGGAAAGGGTCACAGGAGACTTGTTAAAGTCATCTCCAGAAAGGGAGAATTCAGGGTTCATTCACACATTACATGGAAGCAAACCTATGTTGAGAACATAAGAAGAGCCCTGTTGGATCAGGCCAAAGGCCCATCTGGTCCAACTTCCTGTATCCCACAGTGGACCACCAGATGCCTCAGGGAGCACAGGACAAAAAGATGCCTGCATCCTGTTGTCTCTCCCCTGCATCTGGAATTCTGAGGTAGTCTACTTCTAACATAAGGAGGTTGTATCATGGCCTGCAGCCTGCGATGGACTTTTCTCAGAAGTCTATCCAATTCCCTTTTAAGGCACCTAGGCCAGATGCCATCATCATTTCCTGTAGCAAGGAGTTGCAAGAAGCTGGACTAGCTGGGCCTTTGGCCAGATCTAGTGGGGCTCTTCTTATGTCCTTGTGGGTGCCACAAAAAATGCTATAAGTCACTGAATAAGGAAGTGAAATAACTAGTGTCCAAATTTTCTTCCTTTATAGTTTCAGATTAGCAATCTGCACACGCGTGCACGCACACACACACACACGCACACACACTTACTTCCTTAGCGGCATGTTGTAATTTGCAGAAATATTAGCCATGACAGGGCAATTAAAGGCCCAGATAATTTCTCCCTAATAAAAAGATAACTTAATCCAAATCGACATTGCTAAGGGAAAAAAATAGCTCTTTTATCCGGTATGGCTTCTCTTTAAATATTAGCAACTGTGGAAAGAGGAGGGTCATGAGGAAGAAGATATAGCAGAACTCTTTGTCTGACATTTGCACAGAAATCGTCATCTTCAAAAAGGAGAAACTTCTGGATTGTTACTTGCGAAGTTTGCAACTGTCATTTAGGGCGCAATCCTAACCAACTGGCTGCTGGTCTCCCACAGGAAGCAGCAATAGCCATTTTGGCAGCCCTGCTCCTAGGGGAGCCCAAGGGCTCACGACTGGGTTCTCAATTAACCTCATGATTAGGAGCCATCTTATCTACCACACTACACCGAGCCTAATATCTGAGGAATTAGGTTCCAGCCCAGTGGATCCCAAACTGTGGGCTGCGACCCACTAGGTGGGTCATGAGCCAATTTCAGGTGGGTCGCAAAGCACCTACGGCAGCCATATTGAAAAAGTTGGGAAGATGGAACAGTGGAAAGTGGGAGGGTTGTGTGGCTATTTAGCTTGCGTCGATGTTGTAAATAGGCTTTTGTCTTTCTGATTCACTTTGCGATTGGAAAATGTCTGAGAAATGACCCAACTTTTTGCTGCATTCTCAGGAAAGCAGCAGGCTCTGGCCTCACAATGACAAAAATCTCTTATTAAAAGATAATGTAATCCAATTTATTCCTTTTTCTTTCCCATTCTCAGCGCCCAACATTTCGTCGTCGTTTAATGATTGGTTCCCCCATAAACAGAGTGTACAAATTGCAAGATCTTGAAGCACCTCCTAGCAGAAGAGCTTGATTTACCAGGTTGATGCTTGCATTCTGGTTTCCCCTCCAGCAGGCCTGACACTTAAGTATATCTGTTGTAGTAGCATTAACAAATACTGTGGGTTGAAGCTTAGCAACAGTGACACGTACCTGTAATTAAGGCTACACATTATAATGTGATGGAGATTAATTTACTGGATGCAACAGATTTCCCTGTCAGTTTACTGCAGTTAAGGATTCTAAAAATCCACAGAGCAACAAAACCACAGCAAAGCACACCGTTTGTCTCAGTGCCTCATCGTAACGTGGCTTTAGGGGGCATTCCAGATTCATTATCAAACCCCGTGTCAAGTTCCTCCGCCTCAACCGCACAGAGCATAATTATGGGAGTGTAGGATATAATGTGAGTACATTATGTAGTTCGCTATCTCTTATCCAGCAGCAACCAAAAACGTGGGTCCAGGGGTTGAAATCACCAATGCAAAGGCCAGCGCATCACACATGCGCCTCATTACCCATTCCAGGAAAGAGGAGAATGTGAGCATGAGGTTGCCATTTCCTGTGGCAACTGCATTGGCCAGTGTTTGTCAATCTGTGGGTTGGGACACACTTGGTGGGTCACAGAAAGCTGTGAACTGCCCTCTTGGAAGCCGCAGACCTATTTTTGCTATATTCCAGCACAGTTTGGCCGGCACCAGGGCCACCGTAAAATATGTTTGGACCACTCTCAGAGTCAGAGAGGCCAGACACAGATGTGCGCCATCCTCCCTGACTCCGAGAGTGGTCCAAACACCACTCCCTTGTATCTGGCATTCTGAGGTAAATTTCTGAGGTAAATATGAGGTAAATAAAGCAAAGTCCGGCCAGCACAAGGGACACCATAAAGTATGTTTGGACCACTCTCAGAGTCAGAGAGGCCAGCACACAGACATGCGCCATCCTCCCTGACTCCGAGTGTGGTCCAAACGCACTTTACGGTGGCCCTGGTGCCAGCCAAACTTTGCTGGCCTAACTGTGCCGGCCTAACTCCAGGTTGGAATTGCGTCCTCAATTGATTTGATTTTGTCCTATGGGGGTGTTAAAATTTCCTACTTGATGATGTCACTGATGATGGCCATGACATCATTTCCAGGTTAATGACAGTACTTCCGGAGATTCCCAAAAGACTGTCATTCTAAAAAGTGGGTCCCAGTGCTAAAATGCTTGAGAACCACTGCTCTGAGCATTGCATGCTGAGGCCAAGGGCTACAGTGTGCTTCTGCGCCTGAGCATTCCCGTTTTCATGGTGAGATTATCCTTTACAATAGTCCTGTTCAGAGGACATGCCTTCACCTGGCCTGCACAGCTGTCGTGTGTCTAACCCGGTAATCTCAGTGCAATGCAGAAAACCCGAGTTCTCTTGCATGCATATTTTTGCTAGCAAGCATGAGAGCCATGTGCATTCATGGAACAAGCCGCGCAGTTGGGAAGGCAGCCTCATCAGCAGTTACTCATGCATGCCAACGAAAAGACGGTTCAGCCTCCGAGTGGTGATCTGTGATCTTTCCCAGGACTGTACGTCTTTCCTCCTCCATCCCCCAAAGCAAGCTGCGTTACTGTGAATCCCAGCTGTTGGATGTCTTGAACACACACACACACACACACACACACACACACACACACACACACACACAGAGAGAGAGAGAGAGAGAGAGAGAGAGAGAGAGAGAGAGAGAGAGA